>CAJQZN010010292.1:0-12381 GCA_907164685.1 Colias eurytheme | reverse complement strand
GACACTAATTGTATTCAATTATGACACTAATTTGCGATATACCAAAGTACACTTTTTATTTGCAACTATTAATTACTAAAAAAAATAAAACTTAGTACACGTCTGATTACACCGACAGCTGATCTGCGAAATCACATTTTGTATACATTTATCCTTTGATATTTTTACTAACTGCATATGTTAAACCAAGTTATAATACAAGCTGGTGGGTTGACTTCGCTTGGTATAAGTTAGTAAATATAATATTACTGCATTTTTTTTTCAACTGGGGTGTATTTTAATTTGTCATTTTGGATGGTAACTATAAATTATTTAAAAGATTTGGATATTAACTATAAAAAAAGACGTATAATATTCTTCTACAAAATAGCAGTTTGCCCCGGCTACACCTGGGTGTTGAAACGGGATAGAAAAAATATCCTTAAAATCGGTGAAGTAGTTTGAGTTAAATTAATTCGTAACAAAACAAAAAAAAAATGTAAATTTCCTCAGTAACTAGTTCGGATTTCTTATTCACTATTAATAAGATGTAATATAAAATATCACATAACAGCATGGAAAAGGCTTTATATCTTTGATATGTTTGCAATACGCGAAAGATTCACACGATTCAATAGATTTGAGTTTACACAACGGACTTTCAAATATACACCCGGTTTGTAAACGTGCAAACAATCGTACCTTCCGTTATTTCGAACTCGTAAAATAACATTAAAAATCCTTTTTTAACTTACGTTTTATAAAGTTCGGTAAAATTTAAATCTGGTTTCCGAACGATAATCAACAATAAATCGTTGTAAAGTCTTGTAAACTTTTCTAAATTGTTGGCACAAATTTATACTAGTAGTAGTGATAAAATAGAATGTTTTGTGTGTGTTCAATATAATGGAATAAAATTTATTACCTTAATAAACGTTCTAAAAAGTTTGGGGATTGATGGTTTGTTGTTTATTAGTTTATTACTCCATTCCACACAAATAGGACATCGGATCAGGGTAAAATTTAACACAAAGATTAAACTTATATACCAGCCGAGTGAAGCACAGCCTGAAGCTAGTTCTTAAATAAAACGTTTTGAATTAAAGTAATTAAAATTGACCATTTGGCGTCAACACATTAAATTTATACGTAATCTATACTTACTTTTGAAATTTTTTACAATCTGTATCTAGGGCACTAGTAAATGACTTAACCTAATCTTACATATTATTTAATTCTGTATAATGCTGCTGTTCTAGTAACCTATTTGATGGAAGCCATAGTGCTATTGCTTCTTATTATTTTTATATTAATTTGATTTACACCCTATTCTTAGTCGTAAATCAAGGTAAAGTTTTTAAGCATGAACCGGATTTGTATAAATTTTTGGAGATTTAAATATAAAACACATAACCATCTAGAGATAGAATTAAATATTAAAGGAAAGGTCTAAAACCGAAGTGCTGGTTATCTATAATTGGAATTTGAAATCTAGGATATATATATAAAACTCAAAGGTGACTGATATAGTGATCTATCAAAGCACAGCCCAAACCACTGGACGTATCGAGCTGAAATTTGGCATGCAGGTAGATGTTAGAACGTAGGCATCCGCTAAGAAAGGATTTCCCGAAATTCTTGCGGGAACGGGGATAAACGGGGTTGCATGTACAAAGTCGTGGGCGGAAGCTAGTATGTAATAAAAGAATATATTCAAATACATGCAATATTTTGAGAAAATAATGTACGAATAATTGAATCCGTTAATCAATTATGGGAAATCTTCTTATATATAAAATTCTCGTGTCACAATGTTAGTCTGCATACTCCTCCGAAACGGGTGGACCGATTCTCATGAAATTTTCTGTGCATATCGGGTAAGTCTGAAAATCGGCCAACATCTATTTTTCATATGTACCACGGGCGAAGCCGGGGCGGACCGCTAGTACATTTGTAAAAAAAACAGAAAACATTATAAACTTTTGACCTTGTTAAATTGTTTTTAATCTGTTCTCATCATTAATATTGAGGTGAAAATATGATCTAATCAGCTTAAAGTAGGTACAAAGTTTACTGAATCATTTAATGTAAAATATAATATTATTAAATATACTAAATGTAAACTACATTATAACTTGCAAACACATATGTGTCTTTATTATGGCGTTAATTGCTTTTTTAATGGATTCTTGTGAACACTTTGTTGTTAGCATAGGCGACATGATAAGGATAAAAAAGAAGAGTAAGAACATTTGTCACAAAAACCAATGTACATTTATTATACGTATAGATAGGCACATTTGGGTACTATTTCTAGTTAAAAGTAGGCAATAATTACTTTTTACATTAATAAAAACATTTTTGACGTGACAACGTCTTATAATTCGATAGAGCCGGCTGCACGCACGAAAAAACATGACTCAAGCGGCGTTACCTCGCTCTGAGGCGTTCCATAGTGCAAGCGAGAGCGCGGAACGAGCGACAAAGAAGCACAATCGGACGTTGACACGTTCAACTATCGTCAGTAAACTGACTTTACAGACAACCAATTTTTTTTATATATTTTTGATTATTAAGATATAATTTAAAGCGCGATTGGTTGTAAGTGGTTATAATCAACAAACCAAATATAAAGCAACAAGGACAAAAAGGCGATTATCAAAAAATGTGAATTCTAGAGGTTATCCGCATTGACGCACCTTTAACGCTAGCGACTAAATAAAAATAGTTATCAGTTAATTTTCACCGAAACAGCAATCGAAATGTAATGAATAGCGAGAGCTAAATCGCGAATAATTATGATAAGAGCCTGATAACGGCACATTCAACCAACCAGACGCCAGTAGCTCTACAGGCGTCCACGCGCGCGGACGTCTGTGAAGCGAGCGAATAAAACAAATAAACGCGAACAAAAACGAACAAACTCGAAATCACACTCGAATAATTTTAAGCCTTAGTGCAAACGAAACGTCAAAAATCCCGCGCAAAGTGACGCGTCGGTGCAAGGTCGTCGCATACATTGTGATCACAAATGCATGAAACTGTATGCATAATTTTGTTTGATTTTTATGTGATAATGCCCGTTTACATGATTGATTGCTTCCAGTAGTGTTCCAGTCGTGTTATTCACAATATAGTCGTAAACAGCTCGCGATATAAATATTTTTAACGAGATGAATATTAATTAGCTCATTTATCGAAGATCAATAGTCATTCGAGTTGACGAACTTTGTACTTAAATAGTATCCGCGATGTCAACATAGTTAATTAAAAGCGAAACGGAAATACGAGTTTGTTATCTCCGTGAGACTCGTAGTTTATTCCATTCCATATAATATTATATTCCGCAAATACCTAGTACTATATTTCATTTTGACAATATGATAAAATTATATATGAATTCTGTGTTCATTTGTAAAAAAATGTAATCGCGCACCAATCACCATACATAATTTGGTGGCGTATTTATTTCAAACATTTTTAACCGATAACTATTTCCTCAACTTATCAAAATTAAAATATGCTAAAAACATTAATTGATATTTCAACACGGCTGTACAACACGGGTTTTACATAGGAATTTCAATATTTTTTTTAATATAATTACAAATTAGTGATAAATAACGAAACGGCGACTGGTTCCATTCATTGGTACGATGTAAACGATCCTGGATGCATGGAACGTCCTTGCATCTGGCCATGACTCGATGTTCCAAATTTGAATCTATTCAAAAACAATTGAATTTGGATGTGTCAGTTCAGAAGTTAGTGTTATAGCGTGCAGACGTGTGAGCAACATAACGTAGGTAACTCGTGCCATAAACAACTTTAAAGTTTATAATATAAATCTTGTGAATATGTGTCAGTGAGTGCAAGCGATATGGGATTTCACGTGATAAGGAATGTGTGTCAAATGTGTCAGTGATTTTGGATGATAATGTCGCTACAAGAGGTGAGTGATTGCATCGGATTTAGCATATCTGAAGGTAGATTGAGATCTCGTTTTGTAAACAGAATTATGAGATAAAATTTCGTCGTTCTTGCAATGTTTGAAATTTTAGATTTTTCAATGTTGTTTTAACACATATTTGGTACGTGATGAATATGGTGTGTTTTGTTTATCATTTCATTTGAGATTAAAATGCAAATATAAGATACAGTTGTTCGTAATGTTAGGATTTCTTTTGTTTTCTCTTTTGATGTTTATGTTATACAACATTACCGAACTATTATTGATTGGGCGTTTCTTGATAACTGAAAGTTAACTTATTTAATAGAAAAATACTTAAATCACATTAAAGAAGTCTCATTGGTAATTTTTCTGTTAATTTCAATTATTCTTGTCACTGATTTTGTTACGATTATCTGGTTAAATATTTATATACCCACATAAGTTCAACACATTAGTTAGTAACGAAACCTCATTTCTAGAATACCAATAAAACAATAAATAATACAATTCGCAATTGTAATTATTGAAGTCAATTGTAAATTACTTTCTAAGTAAATAGGTTTCAATTAATTGTATCGTTATTTTCAACGTGTTACGAGTTACGACTCCTTACTCTTAATAAAAAAAAAATGTTGACTTTCTCTAGAAAAAATATTTTTTAACTACCTAAAGTAAGTTTTAATGAACGGTGTGAAATCCTCAATTACTGCGATATTTCACCTCTCAAGTCACTCTACCTGAATGAAAAAGCGTTGCAGAAATGTAATACTTGTTACGCTGTTTTAATCCTTATTATATTTATAGGTTTTCATTTAATAACTTTATTTTATCAGTAACCAACATACAATACAGTAGGTTTTTTCCCTGTATATGAATTATGAGTATAAACAAAGGTTTCTGGCATGGGAAATCCCTACTTCCCAATAGATATTGAGAAGTAGGGATATCCCTAGTCCTTTCCTTACTCTTATTAAATAAACAACATAATATGTCTCTGTTAATCTCTAAATATAATAATTTAGTAGACATGAATTTAAACCTACACCGATCTAATGTTTAGATGAAAATGAATAAACAGTGGTTCATACAGTTAAACCTGTACCCATTATAATTAGTATAGAACTGTTTCAAAACCAAAAACAAACATTAGTAGGTAATTTGGTTAGAACCTGCCCGAAGGGAGCGTGTTAATTTGTGAAAACAGAATTCCACATAATTAAACCGAATGCCGACTTTCCAAGGACTTCCTAATCGATGTAGAAGTTACTGTTAGACTGGTGAAATGTGGATCTGTAATATATAGGAGTTTTGTAAAACGGTTGTTGGTATGAATAATTAGCATAGTTGAAATAGCGAAAAAATACGGGGTAATAAGATGAAATTATGGTATTGTAATCGATTCTTGATAAGTATGCAAAGATTGGATTAAATCTGTCCGTTTAAAGTGGGTCAAAATCGGAAAAAAAATGTTGCTGTGTGTATTTTGTAGAAGTATTTCTATGTTCACTTAACGATTATATTAAAAGAGTCATTCTCTATACAAATTTCCTCATTTCACACCGTCTGGGATTGTTTTCCTTTGACTGCAGCTGAATTTTTCCCACAGTTTAGTTTTTCATATGACTCATATACTAACATTAACTGATTTTAAATAGCATAGTTAAGAAGCGTTCAAATAAACGTTAACATAAGGATTGTAGGTCAAAGAGGTCAGTCTCCGCGTGTTAAATTCACAAAAAGTCGATTTCAATGTATTTAAAACATTACGTTAATTTTAAATACATACTGTATTGAATTTAACAGTTTTTGTGCCGTTCAAGTTAGCATTAGGTACAATATACGATAATGTATAAAATACCGTATTTTACTTGATATATATAGGTACTTATGCTTACGGAAAAAATATTAGACCAAAAGATTTTTTTTTTGAAATAGCAAAATTTACTTCACCATAAACCCTAATGCATTAGGTAAATTAGAATATTTTGAATATATATCTAAAACTTCAAAGTTCTACCTGCAAATATCTTAATGGTGAGGGTGCGGCGTGGTTGTGGAACACTCCCTCCAATCAATATAGAGGAGTGGAAACGTCGACTCACACGATACCTATGTTCCTACTACATATCCGTGGTCTTCTATTTATAAAAGGTTCAGCAAATTAGTTGAATATATTAAAATGTTTTATAAAGTTTTAAAGGAAAGTGCCAAAGATGGTACAATGGTCAGGCGCCCAGGAATCGCGAGAGACGTAGGCTCGAATACCGCGTCACATTAGAACTGTTTAATTCATTTAAAAAAAAAAGTTACAAAAAATTCTTTTTTTGTATTTTTTTTTTACATTTTCACTCAAAAAAAAACATGCACGGAATCAGATAAGTCTTTTCGAGTGTAGCTAATTTTACAAGATTGAATTACAAGCCTAGATGAAAAATATAAGACTGTTTGTGTTTTAATAGAAACGGTTCGTTCAGAATTAATTGTATCGACTTGTATATAAATTATAGTGTTGCACTAAATTGGTTGCCAATAAAGATCATACGATCGATATTCAATGCTCTATTGCTAGCTGGGCTGTGGTTATTAATAAGTCTAGACATGGGTGTAACTTAGAAGCTAGGCTCTGGCAAGGTACTAGTTATTATTCTGTGGTTCTGGTTAGGTTTTTCATGAAAGCTGACTTAATAAATTTTGAAATGTAAATAGACCGTACGTTTAAATATGAAGGAAGAATATTTAAAATCTTTGCATATCTAAATATAAATTTTCCGCAATAAAAATATAATTATTATAGATAGGTATTGCTTAGATAAGATATTATGCTCATTGATACCAAAAAAAAAACTAAAAATCGACCTATCTTAACTTGAGAATATATATACCGAATTGTAGATTACAGGCTTGTAAACAATTTTTTGATTAATCAAGTTTAAATAGATTTCTGTGAACCAATTTTTCAAGGGCTGATTTTTCAATCCATGGTTAAAACTAATTCGTCGAATGATGTATAAAACTACCATTTGAAAAACGTATTCTAATTGCCCGTATTTGACAGTTTACGTGACATTTTAATATTATCGTGTAATACTTTATTGGACGGATAATTTTTATCCAAGCATTGAAAAATCGGCCCTACATAAATAACATAATAAAGATAACAGAAAATCCTATTTACGTGTTAAGGCAATTACACGGTTCAACGACCTTAATAATTCTGTCACTACATTTGAATTTGTTTTTTTAACCGCCCTCTATAAATATACATCGTTGTTGAAGTAAAAGTGACCAAAGATTATGGAATTGTATACTGTATCGTATTGTATCGTAATGTGTTAGTGGTTTCTACCTAATTTATGTTTTCTCTGAGAGGCAGTAACATATTACTTTTATGAATAGTAAATATTGTGTACTATGTTTGTTGTAAATGTAATGTAGGAAGACTCATCTTTCAACATTAACCGTTATAAGCAAAGTCTCTACTACATGACCCATTCTGGAGACCTTAAAATGACTAAGCAAGTAATTGTTCTTGAGTGGGGAACAGTTAAGAAAACAACGATTTAGAAATTAATTTTATTCAACACGGACTCTACTATATTCTGGAGACCTGATGATGGCTAGGGTGGAGAACATCTCACCTACAGAGATATAAAAGATGGAGTACATTATTTGACGTAATTCTATAGAACGGCCTCTACCATGTCATGGTGTATCGAATGGTAATGGTGACCAGGCAAATGTATTTAGCGTTCTCTGTATATCTCTTTATACCTAGTAGGAATATATGCATGCAACCTACACACACCGAAAAAAATAGGGGAACGGACAAGAAATCACGTTTTTTTCGACTTGTTATGTATTTTGTAGTTAGTTCGGGGTTAATTTTTAAAATCCCTTACGTCTTTGAAATGATGACGAGAAATAAAATGTGTTTCGATTTTTAAACATTTAAATATTATACCCCTTTAAGAGCTTGGTGCCTATTTATCGACTATAGCAGCTTCAAATCAAAAATATTATAACGTGTTTTAAACTGAGTTTATTTTTTTCTACTGTTTATCTTTGAACACAATACAAAATGAGTGATTTTCCTGCGACTGAAGTTACCGAGCCTATGACTATGACTGATATGGGTCATACCTTCCGTTCAAAGAATACAGTGATAGTTGTGTCGTATCTATGGTCTATTACAATGTTCAACGCTATAGTTAAACAGTCTTACATATTATGTTGGCGCGGGCAAGGAAGAAATTGGGCAACTTGGAATTGGTTTTATAAGGGTGCAAACTTGGATAATTTATTTTGTTGTGGCTTTGGAAAAAATGCATGTGACGTGTGTAGATCAGTACCACCATGTCATGGCAACAGGAAAATTATAGTACAGTTGAAGATTAAAGGTATTCGAGAAGGAAATAAAACCGACCCAGTACGAGTTAGACTCGCGCACTGAGGGCTCCGATCAAATCTATTTTTTATGATGTTGTAACTTTAAATTTATGTTTTTTAGCATTGTTTCCATTATTTGTGTCTATAAGACATCGCCGACATCTGATTAAATCTGATATTTGTTTGGATTACTAGGCCGAACGTTGATTTAACAAGCATCACTCACGACGTCCAACTAGTTAGCGAATTTATAGCCCTTTGAACAGAGCGGATAGAACGTTCGGCATATTGTTGGATAACGAGTTGTTCTTTAGTCATTCAATTAAATGTGGTCATTCAATAATCGCTCTAGTCTTCAATCAAATAGCAGATGACTGCGACATATTATCTAGTATCTTATTAAAATCCTCCGATTAAACAGATTTTCCAGAGAGTTGACGTCTTCAGAAGAGTTTTCGCTTTCGTGAAGTAAAAATTTAACAAAAAAATAATACTGAAAAAACCTTCGTTTTTCTTAAAAATATATTTATAATGACGCCTTATTTGATTATTATTATCCCGAATGTTGGGTTGTAGAATAAAAACGCCTTCGTCACAATTCATATTTTATTATTCCTTCACTTGGTACATTCACTTGATAGTTTTCTTAAATCTTACATTAATCACAAGGCACGGCTCCATAGCCATGCCATCACTTATAGACCGCACTGGTCGGCTGTTTAAGATCAATTGGCTCGCTGATCGTCTCTTCAAAAAATGTAAGCGATCGACTGACAACTAACCAACTGGAGGGGAGGTTAAGTTGTCAGGCGGTAGATTATAAATACCAGAAAACCTTGTCGATGGAAATGTTCTATGTATGATTTTAAAATTTGTAACACGAATCTATTTCTTTTTTCCTCGGAGAGTCACTGCAAAGGAATTATTGTTATATAAATTATATTTTTATGAATCACTAGCTTTCCGCCGGCGGCTCCGCCCGCGGTTTCAAAGAAAAACTCGCATAGTTCCCATTCCCGTGGAATTTCCGGGATAAAACCTATCCTATATTACTCGTGGATAATGTAGCTTTTGAATGGTGAACGGAATTTTTAAAATCGGTCCAGTAGTTTATGAGCCTATTCATTACAATCAAACAAACAAACAAACAAAGTTTTCCTCTTTATAATATTAGTGTAGAAGAAATCATCGGTTCACCCAGTTAAAAGTGCGGAGGTAACGGAACCAACAAAAAATTCAGTTGAATTGAGAATTTCGTCCTATAATGGCGTCGGCTAAAAATGTTGCTATACGTTTATGTCAGTTTTGACTTTCCTACGATTTTATACAATAATATAAAATTAAATGATTTTATACAATATAAAAAAAAATTGCTGATTTTCGGCGGTATGGCGACCATTTGGAACTGTCTGAAAAGTATGGCATGGCGATTTTCGTACATGGCTACTGGACGATGATTACCTGTGCAAAAATTAGCCTGGTACAAATGGTTGAATTTTTTTTTTTAAATCAACGCATTCACGTGCGTCGGTATTGTGGGCTGTAAATTACACCGGAAAAGTATGGCATGACACTACCGCCTACTTCTTTTTTATGGGCTATCGGTAAATCCTAAAATTTTTGTGTTACAAATCGTTTGCCTTCCGTAATTTATCCGACGAGTTCGACTAACGCCCACGCGACTAGTATGCCACTGTTCTGACCATGATTTTTCTTTTGGTCATTGCGTACTAAGACCACTGTAGAACCGCCATCCGGTTACAAATGACCCAAAATTTTGTGTCAGTATCTCCCGGCTTTGTATTGTTTTGGACCCTTAAAATATACGATAGAACAGCAATTAATCTTTTTTAAAAAATATTCAAGGCACAGGGAAAGTCTGGTTACTGTTTTATAGGTATGTGTTTTCTGATAATATTTTACTGTCAAAAATTATCAACACTGGATATTATTCAATGACGCCTTTCAAAAACAAAACTAATTTACAAACAGATTTTTATATCTTTACATACCTATTTTTAACTTTCATTTCATGAACTGCTCATGTAAATACCTATTACAATCTGGTTTAATTTAACAAAACATTCAATTCGGTGAATTTTAGCGTTATTTTGCAAAAAAAACCGCACGTACAGTCCCCCGTCCGAGTCGAACTGACACCGTCAAATTTCGTCGAAAATATGCAATAGAGTTGAGGTTTTATGTGGGTTTTATTATAAATTCGAGTTTTTTCTTCATAATTTAACGATAATAATGAAAATTGAAAAAACAATCAATACAAATTGTTACAAATATCATAACATATTTTTTGGTATAAATTTCATGTATAAATATGTAGCCGTTTTCCTAACAAAATGCGTTTTATGTTCAAAAAGGGGTTGATTTGTATGTATTTTTTTTATGTTTAGGCCGTTCTAAACTGAAAAGTAATCAATACACTTTGTTAATTATATCCTTGAGTATCACATATATTTTTTTTAAGACAATCGTACCAACAGTTTCCTCAACAAAATTCAATATGTATAAGGTGTTTTCCGGTTTTGACCATAGTAATCCCCTTAATATGATAAAACCTCGATTGATCTAGATGCAATTAGTCGTGAGAATAATTATGCAATGATTATATAAAACGAGTAAATGTAACGTCTAACAATAGATCGGTTATATCATTATAGCCCACGTGTTTAATTGTTGATGATAGTTTGATATATATACGTATGAGTTTATGCAAAATATATAAGTTTATTTATCGGTACTATCTATGTTTTTATAGCACAAGCTTGAATGTCTATTTATTTATTTAAGGGCTGATTTTTCAATCCTTGGTTATATCCAACTTATTCATCGAATAACATATTAAACTACCATTTCAAAAATATATGACGGCGCCACCGTCGAAGCTTTAAAAAATAACGAACGGCGAACCGATATAAAGCAGCGCGCGCGCACGACTCGGGTCATTCGTTCGCCGACCGTTGCCGAGTGCACATCTATTACGAGCTTACTATAGCTTATTTGTGATATTTATTTTATTAGTGGTCATAATTGTAATACCAAGTGATTGTATTAAGAAACGACTGTATTGTAAAACTGACATGATTAAAAAAGAGCAACTATGGAGTTTCTTGCCGGTTCTTCTCTGTAGATACTGCTTTCCGAATCGGTGGTAAATAAAGAAATGTTTGAGTTAGAGGTGTTTCTTTGCTCGATTACCCAACGCAACGCCCACATTCTACACCTTTCGCCGATATCAGAATTGGGATGAAATCGAGCAAATGAGAAAACACGTGGCGATAACCTGGATACAATTAATGCGTGCGCTGATTAAAAGACAAAATGCCGCAACCACGTGGCACTTCGATCCAGTTTCAACGGGAAGAGGCATCCTACAGATCTACGAGCATACGTGTCACTGAGCAGCCGGTGACAAAGGGAGAGCTCGTTATGTGCGGGCAGGGTGGCAACTTCGCCTCGCACTGCGCGGATGCCACCGCCGCTCGCACCACCGCGTCGGACCCCGTATCATCGAGAGCAGCGCTTCATCATGACTTCACAAGTCTGGCATCGCAGCGTTATCGCAGTAGCAGTGGCGCGGGCGGTGCGCCTACAAGCCGTGTGGTTCATGGCAGAGGAGGGTTATGGTGTAACGAAACGACGCGTTGGCAGCTGCCACTCGGCACATGTATGAGGCTAAGTGCTGGTGAATCTGGTCAGTCGTACTATTTTTATTACTATGTTTCTGATGTTCTCTTGTAAGAAATCGGTCAGTAGATAACATTTCACTTTGAGTGTGCAATTAGATAAAGAAAGTAAGGTTTTTAAAATGTAGTAACTTATTTGAAAGAAAAAGAAATTTATTGCCAAAAACATTAATTACAAAATTTATCTTAAAATTAATTGAGGAAAATCGTCACAGCCTCAGCTAAATGCTGCATAAAAACAGCGCTGATTTACAGGCCGTACAGATTTTGTTAAAAGTTGTAACCTACAAAACCAGTGTATAGTTAAATCTTATTTCATTTAACTCGACTTATTCACGCAGTGATGTTATTATTAGGTCGTGC
>CAJQZN010010290.1:0-12549 GCA_907164685.1 Colias eurytheme | reverse complement strand
TGTTCCTGTTTCAGTGGGGTCAATATGCTCATCCCATTTTTTCGGAAACCGGTGACTTCCCACCCGTAATGAAGGAGAAGATAGCTGCAAAAAGTGCTGCTCAAGGCTTTTTGAGGTCTAGGTTACCAGAATTTACTGCTGAAGAAATAGATATGATTAAGGGCAGTTCTGACTTTTTGGGTATCAATCATTATACAACAAATTTAGTTTATAGAAATGAAACTGTTGAAGGATACTTCAAATCGCCTTCATATTATGATGACATCGGAGCTATTCCGTATCAACCAAATTATTTTGAAGACGAAATAGGATCCTCATGGTTGAAGGTAGTAATATTAACATTAATTGTTATAAATCTAAATTTAATATTAATTAACCTCAATAAACTTTACAGATAAAATTAACTTTTTTGTTTCTATAGGTCGTGCCATGGGGCTTCCATAAGTTGCTTACAAAAATTAGAAATGACTATGGAAATCCTATAGTATACATTACTGAAAATGGTTGTTTGGGTAGAGAAGGTTTGGAAGATAACCACAGAGTCAGATATTATAAATTGTATTTGAACGCAATGCTGGATGCAATGGCCGAAGGGTCAAATGTCCAAGCTTACACTGCTTGGAGTCTTATGGATAATTTTGAATGGATGCAAGGATACTAGTAAGTTGTTGTATAACTATTATACACTGAAAATTCTATTGCACTTATGTAATGTTTTTAAAATTATGTGTATATGTTATGTAGGTATATGAGGGTATGCAATCTCTTCTGTAATATTAAAAATAAGATGAAATCTAATCAGCTTAAGTCAATGGGAGATCTTTTCTTTCTATCGAAATAAGATAAGATATAATAATCTTTGTAAAACTTGTAATCATTTTTGCAGCGATCGATTTGGTCTGTATGAAGTTGACTACACGAGCCCGGAGCGCACGCGCACAGCCCGCAAGTCAGCCTACTTGTACAAACAAATATTGAGAACTAGGGCTTTAGACATGCACTACGAACCTGACATTTCAGCTCCTATTACTATTGATGAGGGTCACTAAATGAATAAATGAACATACCAAAACGAATTTTTGGTTTTACTGAAAGCCTAAAATTAAAAACTCTATTCGAATTCTTTGATAGGTACCAATATTTTTATTACAACGTCATAATTGAGAATTTGATAATTTTTCATTGTTAAATTGATGCACTGCTCACATATCTATAGGTTCATGTGTCTTGTTTGTTCAATTTGTATGCTCTTTAAATTAAAATAACACTATCAAGGCGAATGAGCAGATATTTTATAAACTGAAAAAGGTAATGATACCTTTCTCTGATACCTTTCTCTTTTACGTCTTATCGGTCACTTATGAGCTATGACTTAAAAATTATGATTAATGAAATGACTAGCTTTCCGCCCGCGGCTTCTCCGTTTGCAAAGAAAAACCCGCATAGTTCCCGTTCCCGTGGGATTTCCGGGATAAAAACTACCCTTTGTGGTAATAAAAGTTACACTCTATATGTGTGCTAAATTTCATTGTAATCGGTTCAGTTTTATTTGCGTGAAATAGTAACAAACATACTAAAAGTGAAGTCCCGTATCCCCTAGTGGGGTAAGGGGCAGATGCATTATTCATACATCTGTTTCACTGATCGATTTTCTTTAGGGACAAGTAGGTGATCAGCCTTCTGTGTCCTGCCAGACCGAGACATTTTTTTTTTTCTTCGTCTCCACCGGGAATCGAACCCAGGACCCCTCGGTTCTACGCTCACGCGTCAACCACTGTACCAAGGAGGCGGTCAACATACACACCTACATATACTCATACATCCATCCTGATAAACTTTCGCATTTAAAATATTAGTAGGATAGGATGTAGAGTTTTTGGAAGGATGAAAATGTCCTATTCCTTCTAATTATTGCAACACGATTATCTACAACAAATTATTTAAATTGTATTGTCCAACAAAAAACGCAAAAGAACGTTCCTGTTCATAAATTATGAAGAAATTTTTTTTTCTGGTACTACAGACTACAGACCACTACAGACTGAAAGTAACTACTAACTCCGTTATTATTTTGCACTGTTTACTTATGAATAAGTTACTATTTTAGTTTTGTAATTGAAGAAAGTACGGAGTTACTTCCATATATCAAAAAGTAGAGACTATAAGAGACTAGAGAGGTGTAATATGTTTAGTGATTTCCTTAATATGTTCGATGAAAATAAAACAACCAACTCTTTACGAATCTAATTTAATATAATATCACTCATTGATCATAGTTAATGTCCCTCGTCGATCGTCATAGGAACAGACATATCCGGTTCATAGTGTACGTCAAGGGCGCGTGTACGCAGGAGCTCCTTGTAGAAATAGGCGGATTTGCGCGGCGTGCGCGTGCGCTCCTCGTCGTCGTAGTCCACTTCATATAGACCGAAGCGGTCACTGTAATTGTTATCAAAATTAGGTATTTGTAACAAAATTCTTGAAATTTCACGTTTTCAAGGTTTGAATGAACGTTTTTAAGAATTTGGTAAAACACTATGGGAGCTTATTCACCAATTACGAGGATTTGCGAGAAATTTGATTGGAAATAACCAATACAAACGCTTCAAACTTCAAGTTAATGAAGGGATATGATTGGTTCTTTAAAACACATTTCACGTTACTCATCCTCGAAATTATTGGTGGAAAAGCACCCTACTGATGATTCAATTTTATGTTAATTTACTTAATAATAAATCGAATTTTCTCTCATTTATATTTCTAAACTCACTATTTTCTAATAGGTTATACCAATAAACATAAAAACATAATACTCACTCATATCCATAGTACCATTCGAAGTTATCCATTAAACTCCACGCAGTGTATATTTTCACATTAGATCCTTCTTCCATTGCGTCCAACATAGCGCTTAGATATTGCTTGTAGTAAGAAACTCTATTATCATCCTCAAGACCAACAGTGGTAGAGCATCCGTTTTCAGTTATATACACGGGCGGGTTGCCGAAGTCCTCTCTTATTTTAGTCAAAAGTTTGTAGAAGCCCCATGGCACCACCTAGATAAAAAAGTTAAAATAAGTTTTGTTAAAGTAAATATTTAGTTGAGTTTAGTTCTTATGATCTAGGTAGACTCTATTGTATACCGAAAAGTAACTCTAGAGAAGTATTTTCAGATTTGTTTATTTTCCGAACAGGAAGAACGCAATTAAATATTCACTGATGATTTCATACATAATGATGTGCTTAATGTACTAACAATATCGCGATTTCATTCTTAGTTTATGACTTGATAAAAAATACCATAAACGCTTCATAACACGTATTAAAGAAATCAAAGAATTGATCGAATTGTACACAAAAAAAAAACATAATAATAAAGTACCTTTAACCATGTGGAACCGGGATATGAAAATTCCCATTCTGTAGGTTGGTAATAAACTGCGTCCATGTCGTGCATATAGGAAGGAGCAGTGTATAATCCGTCCACCGACTCATTTCTGTAAACTAATAGAGTCGTGTAATGGTTGACCCCAAAGAAGTCCGAGCTACCCTTAATCATAGACACTTCCTCTGGCGTAAATTCTGGTAATCGCGGTCTGTAAAATCCTTGTGCAGCACTATTGGCACCGATGTTTTCTTTCATTGCGGGAGGCCAGTCTCCAGATTCCGAGAATATAGGATAGACATATTGACCCCACTAAAAATACCAGCGAATTAATTATCTGCATATTAAATGTTTATTAAGATAAACAAGTAAGATTGTTATTTAAAGAACAAATTACCTCAAACTGTGACACTACGTCGGCTGCTTGCGTATGTTCCTCAGATTCTGGTTCAAACCAACGTATACTAAATACAATACCGATTTTTTTGTCGTCACTTGTTTTAAATTCATTGTGGTACATGTGGTAGACCTTTGCATGAGCAACCAATAAATTTTTGGCACACAGGTATTCACCATACCCCGTAATATTTAGATGTGGTGCTTTAGAATTTGAAGAATATCCTTGGTAACAAATTTCTCTAGGTTCGTTAATAGTATACCATGTGTCAACTCTATCCCCAAACAATTCAAAAGCAACTCTAGCGTAATCCACAAACCAGTCGACGATGTGTGGATTAGTCCATCCGCCCATGTCCTGTAGTTTTTGTGGCAAATCCCAGTGATACAGGGTTATCATTGGCTTAATATTATACTTGAGCATTTCATTAATTAAATTATTGTAATAGTTAACTCCAGCTTCATTAATATGGTCTGGAAAACTGGTGGGCATCAATCTGGTCCACGATAATGAGAATCTATAGAAGTCGAGGCCAAGCTCTCTCATCATTTCAACATCTCTTTCGTATTTGTAATATGAGTTGTCGGCGATATCACCTGTGTCACAATTATTAATAACACAAGTTGTGTGGCTCAGACGATCCCATATGTTTTCAGATTTACCTGTAAATAACCGTTGATTTTATTTTCTGATAATTATTCTGGATGACCTACTCATGTTTTAATTAAGTTTAAATACCCCGGTTTTTTAATTAAAGTTTTTACCATCAACATTCCATGCTCCTTCTACTTGGTACGATGCTGTTGCTGTTCCAAACTGAAAATCATCTGGGAATTTTCGTACTTCATGACGAGCACTTTTTGCACTCGCCGATGAAATAACCAGCAGCAGCACCCTATAAATATTTTTTTTTGTTATACACAGAAATAAAAACATAAAATTAAAGACAAATAAATAGGAAAGAGTGAAAAATTTTAAAATATGATTATTATTAATTATTTATTGCATAATACATAATAACTTACGCAACTCCACAAAGTCGTAACATTGTTGTAACCGACTTCTATAGAAGTGATGAATCGACATAATGTTTCTCTTTTATATGGCATAAAAAAAGATTTACGTGTTTATCGATAAGAAATGTCTAAATGATCGACATATCGGAAGTTTATTTTGTAAATAAAATACTTATCTACGGATGCTGGTCATGGTCCATGTTCGTTTAGAGAACACTTTATACATTGCGCAGATCAGTTAAAACTTAAATTTTTATTTTTATAACTCGCCCTCAGTATAAGTATCTACGTTACTTTATAAGCGTATGCAGCAATTTTAATTTTTAATTAATTAATTCGATACATAACTGGTTGGATGTAAATTGTTAACCAACTAATTTTATCGAATTTTTGCCGTAAAACGACAGTCAGTGAGATGGTTGCAAGAGTGATAAAAGGATTTATAAATTGATATTTATTTCTTGTGTATTTCGCAAAACGTGTATGAAAGGAATAATAAAAAAAACAAACAAATACATTTAAACATATTTATTTATACAATAAATATATTTTAAATAATATCGGCATCACATCGTCAATCCGTCGCGATCACGCAACTTCAATAAGCACAACAACTCTAATTTTTATTATTTAAAATCAACAATTAAATGATTGGCCACAGAACATGTACAATGCGATCTCATTACAGGTTCAACATTAAATGGTATTTACAATGGGGGAGTTAAAATCTATTATTTACCTACATGGGAACACCATGACGGTAGGTACCTACCTACAATCTAATTGTACGTAATATTCTAACACTTATTATAATGATTTTTATTTTATAACAACAACGAACAAATAAAATATAATATGTACCTAAATAACCATATCATTCAAGACGCTTTCACTCCTTATGACTACAATATGAAGATTAATATCACTTTGGTTTGTTGTGCATGAATTACGAAAAACGAAAATTTCGCTTTTTTTTTATCCATCCAATTATATTTCACAATTATTGTTTTATTTTTAGGGTTATTCATGTCATACTATCTTATACGCTGAGTATTTATTAATCTTTTTTCGAATACCACTTCTCCTTAAATGCACGATCGAGTTTAAGTACATATAGTTATAAATCGACAGCTAAATAATTACTAGAAAATTGAAAGATACATACATAACGGCAGATCATATTAAAAATTTATTTATTACTTCGCGTACGTCGCAGCCAACATTTACAGTGAATACATATTCATAATAATTATCATTTTCAAACTTCGTATTCGTAATAAACAATTATCAAATTATTCTTAAAATGTTGCTGGTAATACTTCGTGTTGCATAGAACGCATGATGAAAAGTTCTTGCCAAGCTAGAAGAAGGTGAAGAACAACATCTAAAGAAAGATACAACATAGACTGTTGCTCAACAAATGTTTACACTGAATACAACGTGAATTCAGCAAACTGTTAAAGACTATTCAGGAGAAACAATACTTGTAATACTTGTTACACAATTCTCCTGAACATGGCAGATAATAAATGTTATAATTATTCATGATGAATTCATTATAAATTAAGGTTGCATTAAAATAATCAATAGTTATTAGAGATTAAATAAGACATGGTTTTGTGTCAACCGTGTAATGAATTTCATAGATAATTTCAAGAAAAATTGGCTGCGATATACTCAATAAGCAAGTTTATTGTATCTAGCTAAGATAATATAATTTAAATAAATAATTTGGAGATAACCTCAATTCCATCATATTAGAACAGACAATAATGTGTTCTGATAGTAATTCACGTTATTAAAGAAGTGAAGAGTTACATCATCGAGACAAAGTTTAACATTTAAATTACACATTTATCAGGTCAGTATACAGTTTCATATAGGTACCTAATTATGACAAAAAGGAAACATCGATTAAGTATGAATTTAACAGATATATAGATTGATAAAGATTTAAAAATAATACACTTTATTAAACGTCCTCTTTTATTAATTTACTTGGAGGCAGGACGTGGATAGTTCTTAGACGATTGTGCGTCAACGTGACTAACTTTTCTTGGGGAATATAATCGGATTAACTCAGGTACTATATGCATATAGAGCACCTGTGAAGTCCGGTTTGATCAAATTAACAAATTTGGTATTCTCCTAAACTTCACAATTACGTGATATCCATCAAATCAAATTATTTGTATTTAATATCACGCCTGTGTATCAGCATCAGTGTAATGTGAGGGTCCTTCAGCGGAACACACGGAGTCTTCCGGAGTTCGCGACGCGTCGCCCGCTTCGCTCGCTTCCACCGCGCCGCTCTTGTTCTTACCACCGCGACGAGCTTGTAATGCCTAAATAAGTAAAACTTTGTTCAAAATCTGGGTAAAAACTATATGTTTCTATAGAAAGGTACGGCCTTACTACAAAATTAAAATCAGTCACGATATTTTAAAAATTTTTTTCGCTCTTAATAAATAAATTCTGATCACAATAAAGGTTGTGAGTAAAGCCGTTTGTTAAATAGAAGCAAAATTATTGTAAGAAATAGATTAAGCGAAAAACTTCAATGACATTTAACAGTTAACACACTACAAAAATCACGTGTCCCAATAAGTAACAAAAGCTCAATCAAACACATTTAGTTCAATAATCACATAGTTAAAAATCACACATCGTGTTCAAAACGCTTTATTTATATTAAAGTGTAAATCCATTTAAATAGCGGTGACAACGTTGCTTTAGAAGATCGCCGAGTGCGGGACAGTAACAAGACCTTACTTTATTTTTCCTTTAGAAGGAAGGAAATATGAATTAACGTTACCAATACTTAGACTAAGTAATTTCCCCCTTCATTAAGAAGTTCTCAACTGCACCCGGCGAAAAGCGTAACATAGCTTGCACGGTAGCAAAGGTCAGTGCACAGGTACAGGGTGTGCCTCGTATGAGTGTGTCATATTTGAGTTTTGAGTTTGAGTTTATGCACTAGGGGAGATTTGGGGCAAATGCGACAACCACAAGGGGCATGCGGGTGCTCCGTGGTGCATGCTGTATATATCATAACACCTTACCTTTTCGCGACTGCCCTTTTTCTAGGTGGGGCAGAATGGAATGTGAAACATGGATTAATGGCAATGAAGATGAGATTTCGTAACTAAAATTGTTAAGGTTAGTAATCCAGGGCATATGGCTTAAGATCACAACATCAAAATTAGGATACAGATAATATTAATGGAATGTATTTTTTGGATGTTAAATAAATGAGTCTCATATATTACAGTAATATTTTTTTCTCATGCTTATGCAAACTTGAGCTTATCATTGGTGTTTACAAATTGTTCCTGTTGATTCAAGTTAAAATTACAACATTTATACGAAGACAAGAAATACAGTTGTTTGAGTACAAACAACTGTATTAACATTATTAAGTAAGTATAATAATATAAATTTTTAAAACATGTTTCAAAAATAAATGTTTATACACTTAATTTATACGCACTTGTAAAGAAAAGCGTCTATGGGGAGGTTTCCGACCTCCCCTACGCTTGCTGATGTGAGGGTTGTCCCTCCGTAGAGTCTTGTTGCGCAGAATCTCTAACTGCACGTACAGCCTTTTCAGTTCAGCTCGCACCTCCTCTGAGGTTGGTTCCTCTTCACCCTCCACACCGAATCCTTCTGCAGGTCCTCGACGAGATACCTATGGAGATTTGAAGGTAATGGTTAGATCAGTAATATACTTCATATTACGGAAATTTGATGTTTTGTTACAGCTAAGATGATGATTTTGGATAAACATTCATTATTTACGGATACCTTTTTTAATTTTAATTCACTAATCACACACAACATATTTAATTAGTTGCACTGTTTAACATACTAACTTCTTGAGCCAAAGACCGTGCTCTGTAGCCATGCCAGAGCCTCGGCGCTAGAACACACGCGAGTGCCGCCCCTGAGGACAAGTGCGCCCGAGCTGCTGACGCGAGGGGCGAGCGTTCAGGCGCCGCGCCAGATACTGCTGCCACCCGCCAGGCGATCCCGCAAGCGCCTTCTATCCATAGAGCTGCGGCTAGCCAGCCGCGCTCCTGGAAACGTTATATTTCTTGTCGATGTGCGCTCTATTTATAGAGCACTGTTAATCGCGGTTCAAGAAAGGATATCTATTATTGTTTATAGTTCGAAGAATACCCTCTATCCGTAAAAATACGTCTCCTGGAGAAGTTATGTGGTTAATGGATATAATATATAACAACGGTATGTTGAAATCTAAATAATAGTGCTTTGTTATTTAATTCAGATTTCAATAAATATTCGACATATCGCAAGAAATTGATTTAATAAGTCTTTTAGCTTAGGCTCTTTATAAAACGGTTCCGTAAAAGAGATGGATATGACATAGGTATATATTATGTTAATAGTTCAAAAAAATAGTTCGAGGAAATATATCATGATTGATAGCAGGTCTATCTATGACCCCTATCTAGACAGTTAGATATAGATTGACTTGGTTTTTAGACGAACAGTTTATACTTATCGTTCAGTATTTTAAGAATTTCTCTCATAATTATGTAGTTAATACGTTGAAAATATTGAATACTACGTAAATTGTTAGTTGCTATTTATATAATTTGAATAGATAATGAGAGTTCTTTATAAACTTAAACTTCAAACTTAAAAATTTATGTCTAGGTACTTCAAAATGAAGCTCCGTAATAAAAATTTCTATCTAGAATTCTGCACGTTTTTGCAAGCATTGTTTCCAACTAGAAAAAACACGTGTTGCCTTTATGAGAAATGAACACTTATGAAGGTCAAATCCGTAGCAAGCAACTAGGTCAGACATGTCATCAAAATTTATCGGCTATCGTTTTCAATTGTACCGGTATTTGCCATATAGATCAACGATTTCATGACTATGAAGTATCAATTGACCATTGTAGTGAAATGATTCAAGGATTTTCGATTTAGATTGTGTGAAATTAATGCATTTGATATGGTTTCACGAGCGTGTTTAGTTTAATATATCGAGTAGAAAGAATGTGTAAAACATTTTTTATATAGTTGCTATTAGCTAACTAAAGAAAATAAATAAAAATTCAAATAATTCGTATCGTTACTGCTTGATGCAATCACATGTTAATTACTTGTTAATTAAAAATACTTTGATGAAGTGTGATTTTAATTAATACCTAATGATTTATGAAAATGGTGCACATGACGTCTGTCATTAATTAAATATTATTTCGGGCAAAATTAATGCACGTTCTTGGGAACGACGCGACAGCTTAAATTATTCGATATTCGGCTTTTCGAGTGGGTTATTAATTATTATTATAAAATACTCGATGGAAAATCTGTTTTTACTTCATATAAATGAATAAGAAACACATTTTACGGTGGAAAATAAACTCTGTCTTCCTCTTGCAAGATAGCGGATACCTTTATATTGTATTACCTACCCTAATTAGAATATTTGGAAATTAATAGATTAATGGAAACTTAGAAAATGAACATAGTTAGACTGCTCTGGACGCGACTATAAAAATATGAAAATGCGGTCGCGATAGTATACGATAAAAATATAATAATATACCTAATAGATATTGGTATCTTTTCACAATTCACATAATCTACATACCAATATCTATATGATAAAATTGAATCGCCAAAAATGAATCGCCAAATGTGTTGCGTAGAACATCTTATCTGTGGTAATACTCGATAATGGCTCGACCAATTCGACATAATTTTTGGACGTTTTTGTTAAGGCTCAAGGAAAGCTCTTATGGAGAGAAAGCACGAAAAGGGGACAATAGGGTAGAACAACGTCTGCTGGGGCGGCTACTTCTATAAAATAAAGGCGTCTTAGTAACCTAACACTATTTATAAATAAAAACCAATTAAACTGATTTTAATGAGTTTTGTTCGTTAGATTCGTGTCCGATGTGATACAAGTACCTACGACCACCATACACTGATATATCCGCTGACAATCACTAATAAATTTTTGAAAAACAAAAGAAAACTACTTTAGGGTGGAGCCAGCTGAAACAGAACATTTATTACCTACATAAATATTTGCATCTCTAAGAATCAGAACAGTTACTCGATAAATATTTGCCCCTCACCTGAAAGATCAAATCAAACTAATAAGATAAATACTTGCATCACATCATATAATACATTACACCTGGAAGGTCACATCAAAATCATAAGATAAATGCACCCCTTTACCTGAAACGCCTCCTTGGTGCAGTGGTTGACGCGTGAGCGTAGAACCGAGGGGTCCTGGGTTCGATTCCCGGTAGAGACGAAGAAAAAAAAATGTCTCGGTCTGGCAGGATACAGAAGGCTGATCACCTACTTGTCTCTAAAGAAAATCGTTCAATGAAACAGATGTATGTATAATGCATCTGCCCCTTACCCCACTAGGGGACATGGGACTTCACTTTTTATTACACGCTGCCTTTATATTAGCTTCACCTGTATGTTTGTAACCGACTTCTTTGGGCGCGATTTTGACCCACAAACGGCCAGATTTCGTTCAAACTTTGTAGATTTATTGAGGACCGATGACAATATACTAATTTGATAAAAATTTTCTATTTTTTAGTTCGGTTTTATATAAACAGCGTGTTGTTTAGTTTTTTTTAACTATTATTATTTACCTGAAACGGCACATTAGCGTTCCGAGCGGCGTGCGCTATCCTGAGCCCCGCAAGGAGCAAGAGCACCTCTGCGCCCGCGGTGACGTGGTGCCAGGCGGCACGGGCGCACCCGATGTCGTCCTCGCACGCGGACGTGGCCGTGAACGCGGCCAGGTAACACGCCGCGCCTATCAACATGGCTGCTACTATGCGGAGCACCTAGAAGTACGGTAGATTGTAAAGATTTGTTAAATCTTTTGTGGTTTTTGAGGCCATATTGGAAGACATCTGTTCCAGATTGTATATATACCAATTTTGTTTTACTGTATGCCTAATTTATTATTGAAATTGAATTTAAAAGAAATAATGCACGAGTGTAACGCAACCAAAAGTTTGTTGTTTGCGTAGCGAGTAGAATTTCAATTTAAATTCTTAACTTGTCACAAAGGAATTTTCTATGTTAGTGTAGCGTGGTGTATATGTGTTATTATCGGCTGAAATGTTTGTCCGAATTCAATTCTGTATACAAGGTTTAATCAAACAAACGTCTGACACGATAAGCACATAAACGTTACTGAAACAAGCGAATATTCCGATGCATAATGCAAACAGTTGCCTACACATCAAATCTACCGAATACTGTCGGCTTTATTGCATAGAATATGCTACATGGTCCGAAATCAGCCCTGGCCCCTGACAGCCAACCAAGTATTAAATTATTCCACACTAGATTCATCCGTCTGCATTGATATATTAAACGTGTATTCTGTTTTAGGTACAAATAGGGTATTATATGTATTTAAGTAGTTATATACATTTCAAAATCTTATTATTTACTATTTATTGTAAACGTAAAAAAATTGTTCCTCAAAACGTGTTTTAAAAATGAAGATAACATTTTTTTTTATTTGTATCATATATTTCCTAAGTATTTATTTTTTGATAATCAAATTTATTACACATGGTAGTAGTTACCTCAGCATCTCTAGGCGTCCATCTATGCGCCTTCCTCGTGCGGAACTCAGCCAATAGAACCCATAGTCGTAACACCACAGATCCGTAGCAGGCTACGAAGCCGAGCTCGCGTAGCCACGCGCCGAGCACGCAGCGCCA
>CAJQZN010010286.1:0-13169 GCA_907164685.1 Colias eurytheme | reverse complement strand
GGTTTCTTTGCCTTTACGAAACCTGGTAATACCTGAAATAAATATTTAAATTTGGTTGTTGTGTGTTATGTGGGTAGTTTCATAACATGTCCTTATTTTATAAAGTCATTTTGCAGTTATGTTATTCATCGATAAGTTACTGTATATTTATTTTGAATAATATATTAAGAATTTTGATTTAATTCGAAATTCCGGACTGAGATAAAACCAGACATGAACTGATTAGATTATATATATTATGCCACAAAGTACACAACAAATATTGAATCTACACAACACACTAATAAATATTTTATGTTACTAATTTTTCATAAATGAGACAAAATATAACAAAATACATACATTACACCCCCTCTCTTTAGGTTTCTTATCTATTTTCTTCTCACTAGCGCCCCCTATCGCAAAGTCATAGTGTGACATATCTTCATTAGCGTAAATATCTTCGTCGTCCGCTTCGAACGCTCCCACGCCGAACGCTTGGCCGCGGATTGAGACCTAGAATATTTAATTATTAAGTATATAAAACAATTTTACCTAATAATAAATGTTAAGGAGTGCTTATGTTTAATTGCAATAAATAAAACAAATTATACGACAAGGGGGAAGCAGAAGATCCTTTTGATTATGCTATACGATATGCGATCGTAATGTAATAATAATATACTATTAAATAGTGAAGCATATTTAAAAACTAAAGATTGAATATCAGAGGAAATCAATCATTACAAAAATGTCATGTTATGTTTTATACGTTTTGGGAGGGAAGAATTGTTTTTAATTTAATATCAAGTGAAATGACACAGTTAACAACAAAAAGAACTATTTTTTTTGTTATATTTTGATAATTCATAACTATAAGCATCAAATATAAACCACACACAAAAAAATTGTAAAACGAAATCAAATAAAAATAAATTACTCATCATAAAAAAATGCTTTTAAATTACCTTTTTTCCTTTCTCCTTCATAACAAGATGACTCCTTGTATCACTACTACCATATTCACCAACCAAATTGCCCAATACTGAGTGTCTACTCAAGCCACTGTAACCGAGACCAAAGCGATCGTTCTTAGGCTGTAGGATATAAGGCTCATAATCGTCTGGCGCGAATAGGGCTTCGTATTCAAACTCCGAGTCTGAACTTTCTTCCGATTGCTGTTGATTTTCCTGGAAAAATTGTTTGTTTTAAATATGCGATCCCAATAAATATGCGTCGTTCAAAAAAAATGGTACATTTACTTCTTTTATTTATATTACAAACATTGTCATATTTATAATATTTAACATGAATTAAAGCGAAAATTGCATAAATTAATAGACATTTGATGTTCTACTTTCCTTAGAAAGTCTACAACACTGATTTAATCAATTATGTACAACACCTATCTCTTAAAAACACATTTTAAATCTAATTTAACTTTTTTGAAGTGAAACTACTTTAGGCACGTTGAGAGTAAAATTTCAAGTTCGCGTCATGACAACATTATCGTCATGTTATACAGTAAGGCGACGATTTTAGTATATTTGAAATAGCCAAAGAAGTTTCACACGTGTGCTCGGCACACACGCTCTTATTTTATCTATTACTATCTCTACCTGTCGCAAATCAGTCGGCATATAACACCCATACACTCTATGCTGTTTCTTTGCCTTTTTCTTCTCCGTTCTAGTTAATCTCTCACCCGTGCCTTGCCCCTCACGCCAGCCCATAGCCCGTAACATTTTAACAGCGGCCGTTTCGTGTACGGGTCGTAATAGTTGTTCTAGTACTGGTTCACCTGTTGAATTGTTTAGTTTTAGATGTTTTTAGGTGTTTAGAAAAGAGTGATGTTATAATAATAATATGTGTATATTTACATACTTAGAAGTTAAAAGATGCATGTGATGTGAAGAAAATTGAACGTCTTCTTTTATTATCTCTCAAAACATTATTCACCTAAATATGTATTACTTTTGTTTAATGTCAAACTTTTTTTTACAAAGATAAGTGATAAAATAATTGAGGGTAGTTTGTATTTAATTATGCTATATGCAGTTAGCACACACACAGTTACAAATTAGCAAAATACCTTTACTAATTTAGTAACAGTACATTATATTTAAAATTAATGTTTAAATACTTAAAATTAAACATACATTTTTTTTTTTTTTAGTGGGGAAATCTTGCATAGATACCCACGGCCTCCGGGGAAGAGGCCGTGGGTTATGTCGGATTCCTACCGACCAAAACCCCACTGTGTTCCGTCAAGCCGCATTAGCGACAGGGCCACGGGTATGTGTAGAATTCATCCGTGACCAAATTAAACATACCTGGTATGGGACCATCATGGTATCTATTCTGTCTGGTTCGCTTCTGGCCAGAAAACTCTCCCTGTGTCAGCATTTGTTTTGGAGCAATACCAAATTCACTTCTGTCCTCGTCATCCATAAAGTCTTCTGGTCTTTGACTCTATAATTGTAAAAAAACATTTTTAATCACTTTAATAAATTTTATTGCCTTATAATCTACTGGTACATGGTAAAACTATGTTGTGACAGTTAAAAAGTGCAATGTGAATAGTGAATAAAAAAATGTTATGAGGTTATTCAGTTAAAAATATTTATGATCAAATCAAAAAACTGCAGTGTTTTTGGATATCTATGCATATACAGGGTGTCCCACTGTTGGTATACTAAGCTCAAAGGAGGTTATAGTTTTGCATACGCTGAGTACGTAAAAAATACTTAAAAAATTCCAGACGCATTTTTTTTTCAAATAGATGAAATCTTAAAACTCTATGTGTATACCCATAGCAAGCAACCCGCCCATTTTTGCCACTAGGACGTGAGCTATCGTTTAAGAGTATGTTTTCATAGACAAAATGCTCACATTAGAGAAGCGGTATATGACGGCTGCGCGAAGCTAGAGAAGAAATCATGGATTTTCAGGAAAAAAATATCAAAAATTTTTTAATGTAATTTTGTTGTTTATGTATTTTTTACGTGATCAGTGTATGCAAAACTACAAGTTCCTTCGCGCTTAGTATACCAATAGTGTGACACCCTGTATACACTTGCTATTTTTAGGCATGTATTAGAAATTAAATTTCTTTGATTAAGGGTTAATTTTTCAATCCTTGGTTAAAACATATTCGTCGAATAATGTATAAAACTACCATTTTAAAAACGTATTCTAATTGCCTGTATTTGACAGTTTACGTGACATTTTAATATTATCGTGTAATACTTTATTGGACGGATAAGTTTTATCCAAGCATTGAAAAATCGGCCCTTATTGAAAAAATTACAGATTAGATTGGCACAAATATAAGTAACAATTCAAAGAGCAAATAAATAATCAATAATACTTACAGAACGCTGTGCTTTTTCCGCTCTAGAGCTTTTAAATGTAGCCGGAGTCCATCCTTCAGGAGTACCCACTGTGTTCCCATACCCAGCAGAGAAGCCCCCAGTGAAGGCACCATGGAACCTTCGCCTTCCATGATCGTCCACAGCATATTGGTCAGTTGGTTGTTGATATTTGCGCTTTGATGGTATTTCATCTATTGAGAGGTAAATTGAAAGTAATATGTTGAAAAGATAATGTTTTATTCTTTAAGATTATTTCACTTATTTTCCCTGCCTACTCACCTATTCGGTTATAGGTAGACTGTTGTCATATAATTTAGTAGGTGCATTCATAATAAATAAACTGAATTTAATATTTTTAAAATCATGTTAAAATTTAAGATTCTTCATCAACTTCAACATCTTTTAATAACTTTAAAATGTGAAAATTCGTGAAGATAATATCATTTCTTACATAGCAGCTTGCCGGATCTTGATGAAATTGTCCCAGAGGCCAGAGCTATCATTAAGCTAAAACAGCTACATATTACAGTTATATTTTAATAATGTACCACATGACTGATTATCTGGCCTTAACTTGTGTAGTAATGAATTATTGATGTTAAATTGGATATGAAATGTAGTGAAATACTGTAATAAAACAAACCTTCTTCATATGGTTCGAGTGGGGTACCATACCGGATTATATTTTCATCTTCGCTGTCCGAATCAGTCATTTTGTTCTACTTCCTAAGCAGGAGGATAGTTTATAAAACTATTCTTAAGAATAAAATGTTAATAAATCATATTTTAATTGGGAAATTCATTAAATTATTGAAAAATTAAAATACATAAAACTCAAAGCCCGTAGCTCAAAACATGTTTTCATTCGTTGTCACTTGTCAGTCAGTGTCACTGTTGACTGTCATCAACCGTAATGTCATCAGTCATGTGCTTTTTTTTGAAGATATAATGGCCTAGTTACAAGACCTTTAAAATATAAAAATATAAAATATATAAAAATACACAGAAAAATAAAACAATTTTAATTCATCATCCATCATGTTTATTTACTTAAATATTAAAATGCATAAACAAAATTTGTATACCATTATTCACAACCATAAATAAAATTTTGCATTGTTCGCGCTTATAAAATTCTTGATTTTACGAAGCTTTGAGTACAGATTTATAAAAAGTAAAAACTAATATCACAGAAAAAAAAGTATTCAGAACGTAAAAAAAATTATCTTATCGCACCCAATGCAATGACTTTTTCATCTAGCAACATATCTTCTATTACATGTTGCAACTTGCCAGCCGTACGAAATTTATCATCTCCGTTCAGACAGCTATGTAGGAGCCTATCAAAATGTGGTCTTGTGTCGTTTATCACCTTGGGTATGGGATATAGAAATGGGTTTTCATCACCAGCTAGGACATAGCAGGCAGCCCATATATTATGATCACTGAGATGATGTCTGCACATATTCTCAATAGAAAAAGTGAAACCAGGTCCTAAAACTTCTCTGCTGTAGCGTTGGTACCAATCAGGCAAGTCTTTCTTTGGTGATATGTTCTTATCAAGTATGACTACATCTTCGAGATCTACAAAGCTAACCTCGTCCTTTTCATTTGCCACTATATTGTCTAGAGACCAGTCCATAAGGTAGAAACGGAATCTGAAAAAAAAAACAGCTTGATTAATTTATTACTACATAACAGTTTACTATTGTAAGAATATTATGACAAAAATAATTTGCATTTTGTTAAATATTCCAGACCAAAACAAAAAAAGTCATTCAGTTTCTCATATAAAGGTAAACATTATTTTTAACCGACTTCAAACAAAAGGAGTTTATGATAATGATTACTTATTCTTCACTACATATAAATTACAAATTGCAAAAGCCATTACTTATCATGCTTAAAGGTGAAATCCATAGCCGCACTAATAATTTTTTGAGCATATTTCAATTTCTTGAGCCAAGGGATATGAGTAAGGGCTGATAAAGATTCTCCCTCATATGCAACCACTTCAAGACGACCACACACACCCCCATAGGCAGGCACAGGCCAACCTTTTGTTTTAGGGAGCACCTGAAAAGTAATAAAACCTTTTGATTAATGTTTAATTATAATAAGCACTAGCTGTGCTTCGCGGTTTCACCCGCCCTGCTCTTCTTGGTCATAGCGTAATGATATAATAGCTATATTATAATGATATAATAAGCTATATTATAGCCTATAGCCTACCTCGATAATCGGGCTATCTAACACCGAAATAATTTTTCAAGCCAGATCATTAGTTCCTGAGATTAGAGCATTCAAACCAAATTCTTAAGCTTTATAATATTAGTATAGATTATGCACTTACATATTATTAAAGATGTAATTAACAAAAAAAGCCCAAACAAACTAAGATAATTTTACTTAAGATTAACATTTTAATAAATAAATAATACAAAATACAATAAATATACCTGTAATAATATTGGTTCTGGGTTTATATTCAACATTGTCCAAATATTAATCATTTCAGATTTATAGTTTCCATTACGATTGTTCAACAGTGGATGCAACAAGTCATAAATACTATATGCATATGGACACAAAACTATGCCTTTCCTTGGTTCTGTATCCGGCCAAGATAGATTATACTGAACTATATCAATAACTTTTTGGTCAATGTTTGATATATTCAATAAAGCTTTGACGTTACAACTTTCACTGAGATTCATAACTTTGCAGATCTTCTCGTCAAATTCACGAAATTCCCAATCGTGTGCGAGCTTCTTTAACACGACTCTTCGATTTGACTTCGTGTATCCGTAGAAAATGTTCCTCACATTAAACATACTCGACCAATGCGTACTGTCCAGTATTATTTGACTGGAATAAAGTTCTGGACACACTGTTACACCGTAACATGCTGGGCAACGATCCAAATTAGTTATTTGTATTATTTGGGGCCCTTTGAAGTTACCGAACAGCAATACACTCCCATAAAATGATGCGATAAACACTATTGCAACAACTATAACGCGTTTACAAAATCTACGTCGTAGAATCATTTTTTTAAATATAAATTCACTCATTTTTGAATGGAATTATTGTACAGTTTTAAATTAAACTTTACATTTTAGTAATAATATAAAATAAAACATAAATAAACGATCAGCATTTAGTAATGTTATTTTTAATAATTTTCCCGATAATTTATGAATGTCAACTTGAAAATTGACATTTTCGTTCAATAATCAAGCGATCAATAACTTTTATAAGTTTATAAATGAAATGAATGGATGTTTAAATAGTGAAATTAATGTTAGAAAATATTATCAATATAAAGTAATATCTGTCTTTTGTATCATTAGCCGTATTGTTAGTATATTAAATTAATAGATAGTATTAAAAACCTAAACTCGTGTTAGATCAATCAATGTCAGCTGTCAATTCAATACCTAATTTTCACACAACTGTGAATCTGTCATGAATTGTCAAATAACTTGTTTTGCGAGAGCTTTTGTGTGAATATTTTGTGATTGTTTTGCTATTTTTCAAGGAAATGTGATTCTATGTGATAAATTAGCAAGCACAGCGTAATTTGATATTTAATACGTTTAAATGAAATCCGGTTCGCCCGTGGAGACTTGATAAATCGATAAATATATTTGACTAAGTTTTGACTGTGTTCTGATGTTATGATAAAATGGGTTTTATTTCGTATTTTGTGGATAACTACACTGCAAGTTTTTATGATATGATTGGTAAGCGTTTCTCTTAATATAAAAGATAATTCCTAGTCAATTGTATTGTAGGTTGCTTTTGTAAATATATTTTAATTTATTGTGATTCATCTCGCATTTGTTCTCATTTTATTCTAATTATTGCGTCATTATATTACGAAGAACATCTGATAATCAAACAAGGTGAATATGTAAATAATATAATTGCTTAAATATCTTTTAAAGCCACATTTTTCTTAATAATAGCAAGTACCTACATAGTGAATGATTAAGTTTCTTATTAAATTTTTTTTTGAATACAAAAATAATGCTATTAAATATAACACAATGCCAAAACTAGACTCTTTGTAGGTAGAAGAAATTTACAAAAAGGAGCTAGCTAGTAAATACAATTTGATTTACTCCCTTAATATTTTGTAAAAACTTTCAAGATAAAATTTATAAATAAATTATTAGTAATATATCTGTGTGATTTCAAAATAACCTGAAATGGAAAGAATAATAAGTTATGAGGTTAAAAATCACTACATAGTATAAAACAAAGTCGCTTTCTCTGTCCCTATGTATGCTTAAATATTTAAAACTACACAACGGATTTTGATGCGGTTTTTTTTAATAGTTAGAGTGATTCAAGAGGAAGGTTTTAGTATATAATTTATTATGTTTTAGACAAAGCAGGCGAAGCCGCGGGCGGAAAGCTAGTTATAAATGTATTGAGAATATACCTAAGGCCTTAGTAAGTATCTTAGCCTTCTGATTGTAGTTTTATATTGATTTATCTTTGATCAAAGAAGGCTGATTTGATATAAATTTTTATTGTCAATCATATTACCTTGAAATCTTTTTAAAATAATAACTTTGATGATACCTATGGCACTATACTATTATAATTTAAAAGTCTGTATAGATAGATATCAGAAACATAAAAACTCAGGAGCACTTCTATATGCCATAAAAATTACTTGTGTGTTGAACGGTCTATTTATTAAGGGAGCATTCAGGCTATATAAAATTATGTACAACATGTGTGAAACCGTGTATGTAAGTCTAGTTCAATTAATATAACATAACTTTTTCTTTATGTTGTTATTAAGATTGTTATAATATTATCAATTAAATTGTGGAACTTTTGAAGAAGGAAAAATCTGTGCACGGCTTCGCATGCTTTGAAGGAAACTCAACAATTTTCCTAAAAAAAAAACTTCAACAAAATCCATTGTGTAGTTTAAAAGATCTAACCATACCATACTGACAGACAGACAGCAACAGCGACTTCATTTTATACTTTGTAGTGATTAGAAATATTAGAATGTTTTTTAAATAATCACATTTTTATGGCTTCCTACATTAGACGTTAAAGTAACTCCATGTATGTATGTAGGTACCTAATATGGGATCACATATAGCCAAGCATCTCAGCCCCCCTAGTCAAGTGGCTTTCTGTTAGCGTAGCGTATTGACGTAACCTGTAGATACGTTTATCTACAGCCTACGTCAATCTCATACATTCGTAGTCTATTCTATTGAACGCTACGCTAACAGAAAGCCACTTGACTAGGGGGGCTGGTATCGCCATGGTAAGGCGAAAGACACAATTGCAAATGCTGCAGCATTTTATAAATTACATTGATGTTATAAATAAAATCTTAACTCTTAAGCATAATAGGTTATAATATCTATTCATACGTTTTTTAACAACTTTTTAACGCGTGTCACCTTAAAACTATTATTAACATCCAGCTATGACCTTCAGTTGCCATTTTAGCCACCTATGTCTCTAATAAAATAATAAAAACATGTCGTGTTATATGCTCTGTATACATATTATATTTTTATTATAAAAAAAATAATTTGATGAAAATTCCGATTTTTTATCAGGAAGTAAGTACCCAAAATGTAATAAATTTAACAAATGTAATTGAAAGAAGATAGTTTTTTTTTTTTATATATTTCAGCATACATGGGGATGTTGGGCCTTGGTTTTAACTTTTAATACTATGTGATTTCGTAAGAAATCTATTAATTACTTTTTAAAACATAGATATGACGTAAAGGTCGAAATAAATGATGAATTTAGAGCATACATAAGCTGTACTATATCGTGTAGGTTTAAATATTTACACGATAATACCTTAATTACGTAATTAATGATTATTGAACAATTAAGTACCTACTTAAAAATTCGCTCACTTATCTGAACGCAAATGCGATTTACGGCGTAACTATTCGGCAGTTATATATACCTACTAGCGGTCCGCCCCGGCTTCGCCCGTGGTACATATGAAAAATAGATGTTGGCCGATTCTCAGACTTACCCGATATGCACAGAAAATTTCATGAGAATCGGTCCACCCGTTTCGGAGGAGTATGCAGACTAATATTGTGACACGAGAATTTTATATATATATAAGAAGATATAAATTTATGTTTCATACATCATATCGATATAGCATGTTATAGTTACGTGTGTATATTTTTAACCGACACAAAATTCGAAAATGCGAAAAAGTGAGAGGAATTTAGAGCATTAAAGAAGGTCCTCAAACCGTAGCCGTAGTTTTTCAATTCATTGCGAATGTATAGACTGTCGTAAAATACGTATAGTGTAAAAAAATCATCTAAGAAGTTTACGTGATAGCAGTAAATGGGCAGTTACTATTTAACCTTTTGACCGCCAGAGCAAAAACGCATCGCCGTGCCCTCCACGCCAAGCCACAAATTCAATGAGATAACCTTGAAAATAGTAGGGAGTCCAAAATGTTATCGATAAACATAATAATTCACGTCTGAATATTTGAATAAACAGCTTATAACACAAAAATAATATTTATTTAACCTCATCTCCTACTGTAAAAACTTAAGACCACATTTATAGCAACTATCAACAAAAAAAATCAACCTTTTGAGATACAAAAATACATATAAAATTGCAGCAAGTTACAGCACTATTCTCTATCAGTTACGCCCCATTGGCATGTATACATGCCAATGGCGCGGGCAACCATCCTTTTTTTTATAATCTCTCGCTTCTGATTAGGGATGTGTAGCTGTATATTATTATAACTTATCGAGTTTATTTATTAAGTTTATATGAACTATAGGTATTATTGTGGAGTGTTTATTTGTAAATATCAAAACAACTATTACCTTTAAATAAAGGGAATTGCATTAAAACTACATATTTATTTTCCAATCATTTAGTTTAATACTTGAGTTATTACAAATACTAATTATATGTAGGTACATAATTAGGTCAATTACCATATTTTGATATGACAAAGCGACAATTTGTATCATAAGAATATTCTAATAAAGGCACTGATTAGACTTATTAGGTAATAAATTTTGAAAATGAAATTTTAATGAAGTTACTTGAATATTACACTACATCACTAGTAGGCACGTATACATGTCATTGGCGCGAGAGAACATGCTTTTTTAGCCATTAATTAAGTTATTTTTTGTCATCAAATATTTGAATAACTACTTGGCAATTTTGTTTACTGTGTACAATTATGTAATAACTGGGGATTCAGTTCATAAACTGTATAAATAAAACACGTAAAAGTAAAGGTTTAATATGTTTATTTTGTATTTATCTATGATCTGTTTCTTGGCATGTATAGGTGTCGTTGGCGCACAGGGCACGATTGCGCATGACATCTATAGATGTCATTGGCGTTCAAAAGGTTAATAATCTGGGAAATAGGAATAGCGACAATCCTTAATCCACTAAGTAATTACTTTACTCGAAGAATAGTGATTATAGTAAGTAATAACTACAAAACACGTTTAATCCAACTATTAATATGCCAAAATAATCAAGTGCGTCACGAGTCGCAAGACGTACAGAAAACCTAGAATATTCTCACCAAGAACGGATTATAGCTTATTGTTTTTATTATCACCGCCTTGTGTGGTACACGTTATCAATTTTAACTGCTATGTATTATTACGTACTTTCGATTCAGATATTGTAGTGTGGTAAAAACAGTAGCTAAAGTCGCAAATGACTCTGTTACTCGCGTCATATACCTAATGATGATAGTGATATGGCTTTTGATACAATCAGTAGAATTTTATGCGAGTAGATAGAATATTATGTAAAGGTTTTTCAGTTTTCTTTCGGTATTTCTTCTATATCTTTTTCGTTTAAAATATCACATGTAATGTCCCAATTTACATGTTTAACTACATTGGTACCTACCTATCTATAATCTTTTTTTAATTATATTATAAAGCTGAAGTTAGTTTGATCGCGCTAATCACAGGAACCACTGGTCCGACATGAAAAATAATTTTACTGTTAGTCCATGCGGGTTAAACCGCGTGGCATAGCTTATCCATAGTACCTATAATATTAAAATATGTATTTTAAACATATTTTAAAAGGTTATAGCTTTAAGTAAATCATAGATAATCTTCTTCTCTATAATATAAAAATGAATCCCAAAATGTGTTGGTAAGCGCATAACTTGAGAACGGCTGAACCGATTTCGATAATTCTTTTTTTATTATATTCCTTGAAGTACGAGGATGGTTCTTATGTAGAGAAAACGTAAACATGTACCACGGGCGAAGCCGGGGCGGACCGCTAGTTGTAACATAAATATACATCTATACATACATATTTCCTGAAACAATCTCGATATCCTTGAAATTAAGTTTTTAATTATCGGATAAAGGTTTTAAATAGTAATGCAATAAAACGATGGTGATGGTTATTTTAAGTGTTAACACAATTCTTTTTAAAGTGAAACTTATTAAGTACATCGTCTCAAACTTTTTGGTCTGTGTAGCGCATGTCGCGTGTATCGCGGCTGCCGAGTAGGTATACCTACTCGGCAGCCGACCGTCACGTGACATGCGCTACACAAAGCAGTGTTCGGAAGTTCGGAACCGTTCGAACAGTTTCACTTTTACCGTGGTTTCATAATACCACACATTTTTATTTTATAAACTTTTCTTAAATACAAAGTCAAGTCATAATAAACTTTGCAAACGGTTAGCTTGCCTAGATTCACATTTTAAGTAAACAAAAGGAAAAGAGGATTATGACGTAGAAACCTCATTTTTAATTTTTTTATTCATTTCATTTTTATATATTTAACTTCGCTTCTCGAATAGTATTTTTAGTCAGTAATTGTAGTGTTTATAATATACATATATGTATAATCGTATCCGTTTTGTTTTGAAAATATAATAGTGTATAATTTATTTAAGTATATACAGTAGCACCTCTATAAGTCGAATATCAAGGGAGACGCCAAAAAATTCGAGTAATAGAGTTTTCAACTTATGGAGGATTTCGACTTAGGCGGATTTTGATTCGACATAAAGAGTTTGAGATTTATTCTTATAAATTTTGAGTTAGAGAGGTAAAGTACATTAAAATTCAACTTGCAGAGGTGACAAACATGTTTTTATTTATTACAAATCAACATTATTTCAAATCATTTTTTTTTTGCTTTAGATAATTTGGTTGTTCTCTAGCATTGTCTAATCTATAAAGAGCAGAAAATTCTTCTTCTTCAGAGAAACTGGTTTGCTCTATAAAATTCCGTAAGGTATTCAATGCGGTTCTTGCCTCTTTGATGGAAACCTATGGAGCGCATGTACTACTATTCACGTCTTCTATGTCATCTTAATCATTAGTATCGGTTTTCTGAGCTACTGAATCGATAATTTCGTCATCAGATACTTAATGCAAACACGTGTTTACGTGAGTCATAAATTTATTAGGTATCGTATACTCCTAAAATGTTTTCTAAGAAACAATAGTGTACTTGCACTGTCGGCAAGTTGTTAAAGTCGGTAGGTAACTTATTTTTGTTCGAACAATAGAGGTAATAAATTCCAAATGACCAAGTTATAAAGGTTGTAAAATAAAACGTTGCTGTGTTCGAGATACAGAGGTCAAATTTAATTTTTCGAGTTATAGAGTGAAAATATGTACCAAAATGGCTTGGAGGGACTCGGTGATAATTTCGACTAACAGAGGGTCAATATTTCAAGTAACGGAGGTTTTCGGGTTTGAAGGGAAGGGGAACAAGACATTTTTTCGAGATTTGGAGGTTTTTGACTTATCGAG
>CAJQZN010010284.1:0-14410 GCA_907164685.1 Colias eurytheme | reverse complement strand
AGTAGTACCCACCTCAACGCTTCGCTTATGAGGCGTGCAATAGTTCTCTCTGCATAGTATTTGAATATTTAATTCTGTCCGCAGACAGTGGACGCTTAGCAACAAATGTAGCTGGAATATCACCGTTTAATTTAGAAGTGGGTATTTCATGAATTGTTTATTTATGCTATAAAATGAATGAATGAAAATGGTGAGGATGGCATAGTTAAATATATCTGTGGTGATGTTCCATTTCAAATTATTCTGTAGCTTTTATAAATACTGTTCCTTGTCCAATTTTCTATAAATGTAAGTTTTTGTAGGCATTTTATAGACAACATGTTTGTTTCTGTGGCTTTTTGTTTCAAAGAATCTAGATATTCTCGGTGATAATGTAGGTAAATGTGGTTAAAACTCCATTCAGGATTTTTTGAAATAAAAGCGTACAAAAATTTTACGAAAAGAATTTACATTTTCATTCTTTATAATATAACAAACTTATCTAACTTTTATTGAGAGAAGAAAGAAAGTATTAATAATTTTTAGTCATTTCAGGAATTCAGAAAGGATTGTATTCAATAAAACAAATGAATCAAAGATAGTGCTTTATTAATTACAGATACTTACATACTCCGCCGAATATAAATACATCAACAATTTGGAGAAACAAGGTACAACATGAATCACTATGAAGCCATACATAATTGACGGTGAAAATTAAAGGCAGTGTGCGAACCAAAGAAACAGCTTTGAGCGTTGACGCTACACCGTGTCTTGACCGGGCCGTGCTCTGTCCGTGGCTCTATCAAACATAATTTATACTTTATACTGTGTTCTCCGACGAGTACAATATGGAGGTCTTCAAGAAAAGAGTGAACAGGTTCTAGAGAAGCGCGCTCCATTTTAGGCCACATCTCAGCTTACCATCAGGCGAGATCGTGGTCAAGCGCTTCCCTATCATACAATAAAAAAAAAATACTTTTATGAAGTGATTCATAAACTCGACCGTACTCGGACGGGGCACGGCGTTGAAATGTGTATGGATATTGTTTCATTTGTTTCCCGGCTCGTCCCCGGCACAGTGTAGTGTGAATCATGCTTTGAGGCTTCAAATTTATCGCAAAACGAACCCCTTTGGCTTGTATACACGAAAATAACAAAGGTAGTCGCCTCTTCCTGGATTTTTTGCCTGAGGCGTGCTTCACTTATTTCGGCTTTATAAACTTGGATATAAATTATTAAATGTAATAAAATAATGAGTGTGTATTTTAAGACGTTTTAAATTATATGAATGTTTGTTTAACGCAAAAACAAAAGAAAACCATTTTAGTAAAATTGACATGTAGATAGGCTAGCGTGTCATAGAGCCGTTTTAGCGAAGCATCACGCAAGCAAAACTGCGCGTTAAAGCTAGCTGATCACAATATCACGTAAAACAATAGAGTCTCACTCTTATGGACGTTGCTATCCTATCGATTTTCTTTAAGGGCAAATAAGCTCAGTATTGTGAGCTTTTTCCGACAAAAAATGTAGCTGAATTTTTTCTCACATGTCCCCCATAATTTTCAATCCCCATCAACAGATATAAATGTATGTTTGTTTATTCGATAAACTTAAAAGATACAATTCGACAAGTCTCAATGCCATTTGATCGTAAACAAAGTATCGTAGACGCCTTCATAAGAGTATTTTCTTTCTTTTTTTTATCTATAAAGTGATAACTTCTTCAGCTATTGGCAAGCAATATTTCCAGATATTTCGTGTGTAACACGCCTATCATACCTATCCTAGTGTACACTGACCTTCGTTGATTTCGTGTGTACACAGCATTATGACCGAAAGCCAATAAGGGTTCGTTCTGACAATTTGTAGCTGAGTATTAACAATATCAGTCCTTACTTAAATGCTAAAGGGATTCGTTTCATGTGAATCACATTTTGATTGTAATACTAAGTAATGGTAACTGTCTGAAAATTACAAACATACAGCTAAATTATTCGTATGAAAGTTTTAAAACTATTTCAGGTAAATATTAAAACAATTTTCGATGTTCCCGTACCTCGCTTTGATCCAACTTTGTTGAATACCAAACATATTTGTGGCTTTAAATAAATAAATAGATCTAAATGTGATTCCCATCAAACATTGGACGATGATCTACTATGAGGTATCTAATAAATAAATAATGTAACTAAGTTAAGGTCGGCTATGCACGAGCGACCACGTGATCGATCCTCCACAGCCTACCCGACTTCGGATAAAGGTTACACTCGAATGTAATACAATTCACGAGTAGGCATTTCCACGTTTTCAGGCACATCAATAATTCATAATACACCCTGAGCGGTGTATTTTTGATCGAGATCAAAAACCTCAGAGCACGAGAATAATGTTTATTTAATCGGATACAAATTCAGCGTTTACAAACAATTTTTCATCGAACATTTTGCATTAAGACAAAAACAGGGAGTTTCAGGAAATTTATTGTCAAAACTCTTGAACAGACGACACGCGTTTATTGAAGATTTGCCGCAAAAACAACAACAACGCAGTTGTATATATTTTCAGAATAAAATAAATTTATATTAAGTGCCCGTTTTTATCTACATTCACCCAGCGGACAATTTTCAAAGGTCAACAAGATTAATTAGAGCAAGACTTTTATTTTTAGAAGTTCTCGAAAAGCCTTATTTGACGCTAAATAATAAAACTTTTAGCTTTAGGCACCACTGCTAGATTTAAGTAAAACATAACGCTACGTCCAAACAGAGCTTGAAATGAGCATTTAAAGCTGCGAATTTGACATATCTTAAAATTAAACTGTGATGAAGAATTGTTATTGCATCGAATACGTAACTCTAACAGTAACACACCCGATCCACGATCTTGGAGAGTTGAACGAAAAAACGCACTAAAACCTTGACGATATCATCGTATAAAGTAACACTGTGATCCTATATAGCTTCCTTTGGACCATTACTGAGAGCTCCGTGTGGACAAACATTGATCAGTCATTGCTTTCAAATAGTTCGCTAACTCTTACTCGTTCATCACCCCTGCGTGAATACACCATTAGTCATCAGCTCTGCGTGGACATACCATTTCTTGTTCATCAGCTCTGCTTAAACATACTGCTGCATTTGTATATTGGCTCCGTGTAGACCATGCGTCATTCACAAGCTCTGTGTGTGGAAGTATCTTTGGTTGTTCGTTGGCTCCGTGTGGACGTAGCATTATCGAGTGTAACCAGTAGGCGAGGGGGACTAGACCGCGTTGCCCGCGCTGTGCACGTTGCCGTTCACGTTCAGTGGTATTGTGTTGAATTCGTCTTCCAAATCATCGGTTTTCCTGTAACAAAAGTATGGTTAGAAAATTCATTTTTATGTTGAGAGAAATCAGGTTAACGATGAGTTCAATAAACGTATAGGCCTTCTTTACAAAGGACAGCGTTGGGCGAGTAGAGGCAATCACGATAGTTTAAATCGATTAACCGTCATTGTAGATGTTTATTTATAATCGCCGTAATGGCGGCAATCATCGACGATCGTTTGTTGGGACAACGCTTTCGATTGTGAGATGGGACAGATGAATCTATTTCGTTAGATATAGTTAAGGTAAAGAAGATAGGAACGTTCTATGCTAAAGATTGTTTTATTATGCTCTACCGAGATCAACTTCAGATCCAGTCATATAACCTTGAAAGTTTTCTTGAAAATATTACTATTACTGTAGTATTGCGTACCCTTAAAATGCAGTATGCATTATGTTCACTCTCGTTCCCTTTTAAAATGTGACGTACTTCTTTATTACATTAATTTAACTACATTACTCTAGCTAGCGTTTCATTTTAACAACAGCAAGTAAAAGTTCTATATTTCTAGCTATTATACGTTTACGTCGCAGACTAACTTCCAGACTATAATGTTATTTAACACAGCATACATAATACATATATAATAGATATTTCAGTAATTCTACTTCAAGTACAATATTACTAGATTTATCACTTAAAATACCACAAGAGCTTCAAAATTATCGGGTATTTTCCGATAGGTTCGTTGCAAACAAATGAAGGAGTCAAGGTTAAAAAATCACGAGCGCGAAGCGCAAGTGATTTTTCCTGAAAAACTTGACGACTTTATTTGTTTGCAGGGAACCTTGAGGGAAATGCCAGATAATTTTGAAGCTCGTGTGGTATTCGGGAGATTATTTTTCCGTCCCAAATGTCGGCCAATAATTTCACAATTGAATTGAACCTGTCAGTTTGACGTCAACGACCAGAGAAAATTTTTAAAAAAATTTTCAGTATAATACCATGTAGGTTGTACCACGTGACGTCGAATGGTGCAATTCTATTGGTCGATATTTGGGTCGGAAAAATAACCTATTTTAACAAGTACAAAACTTTAAAGAGTTATCATTTTGCTTAAATTTTCGTGCTAAAAGCCGCACGCCTAAACTACTATAGTTCAAAATTGGTTCTTCTTAATACCCTGGCCATCTTCTGGGACTCGCAATAGCGAGATTCCCACGCAAATTATATCCCCACGTAATGAAATGACAATCTCTTTGAGTTAATCCCCAAAAATCCTTTAAGACCGTTGTAATTAAGCCAAGACTGACTACCCCAGATGAAGTCGGGATAAATTATGTACCTCGCTATTACCTTGAAATAACCAGGACAGAGACGTGATAAATATATTCCATTTGTTCTTTAGACTGCTGGGAGCTTCCCATTTATTAAAATTAAAGTAAAACGAAAATACAGAAAATATGCTTTAGGTCGGTTAGCAAGCTAGAGGAAAAGGCTTCGCTTATATTTTTCCATGTTAAAAGGTAAGCAAAAATATACCGAAATACAACTGTCCATCGATAACTTAGCACCAATACATTTTGTTTCTAGCTACTACAAATACCTTCAAACGACAAAATACCCTTACTCAATAATCTAGCGCAGTACAAAAAACGTAATTTAATTACATACAAATAAAGATGCTGCAATGAATACATATTCTATATTTTCTTGCCACCGTTCTGCTCGCCTTGGTAAGCTCTGGACATAGAAATGACAAAAATATTATATTAAATGCTATATATTTTAAGTATCCATAAATCTTTGAGTAACTGTCCTTTCAGCTTTTTGAAACAAGCCAAGTGCGTTTTAGTAGACCAGATTATTAACCTTAGGAATATAACGATTATCTAGTATCATAAATCCTAACAAAGAAAAAATACTAGTCATTTTCATTCTGACCTTTAGTTCAAAAAACTCAATTTAGAACCACTTGATTATTATAAACATCAGAGAATATTTAACCGAGTTACCCATCCATTCAAACATCAATACAGTAACTCAATTTTTCTGTCCTACAAAACTTTTCTTTAAGCGTAAAAACATGCTTCGTTTTGCGCAATTCATCAAGTCAAAGTACAAAGAGATATAACCATATAAACGCTATAAAGTAGCTACAAGACAAAGAAAATTAGTGTACAAGCGACAAAGACGGACAAGAAACTATTTCCTGGTATTTCCAAGGAACAGCCTGGACTAAACAAAGACGTTTCGTGAATAGAAATGCTTCTTTGACATATAATTGGACGACTTTCGAGCGACAACCCAATTTTGTTGCGACTTGAGAAGTGCGGTACTTAAGAGTACTTCGCGTATTAAATATTCCGTTTTTACTGTGATATGTTAAAGGCCAAATGAAACGTTAAAATGGAATGAAAACCTGCATTTTGTGTATATTTTTGGAAGATTATCTTAGAAGAGTTTGGAACGTTTTTAAAACAGAAACAATGATGAGCTGCGTTAAGAAATAAATTTAAGAAATCAAATGATAATTAACACGCATTTATTTGTTAAATAATTGAGTTACTTTTGCAGTATTAAGACATTCATTAGGTACTCTGTAGAGTGCAGTTATAACTTATAATAGACGTAACCGAGACTATGATTCCCCAAGTCCACAAAATATTATCAAATACATCTGAGAGAAATGTTACGTGTTTGGCTGTATTCTGAAAATAAAATAAATCTTGGACATTGTTATTTCTTAAAATTGTATATTTTTCCGAGGACGTTTTCTTCAATTGCATTTTTTTAATCCAATCAATTGCCAGTCAATAATTTCCTCATTACATATTATTTTTTTATGAATAAACATAGGTATAATAATTTCTCAGAGTACATTTTAGAAAGATGGTTATAAGAAAGGAGACGATTTTTTTTGTTTGGAGAATAGGCCCACCTCAATTTCCTAGCGTATATTAATGAAATTTGTGTTAATTTGTTCCTTGAAGTCCCCAGATTACAGAGGTGACATTACTTTTACATGTTTTAACCGGAATCTTTAGAAACACAATGTGCAAACATTCACCTCATTACTACATAAAAACTAACTGATAATGAGCGATTTGTCTTGTGTGACCCATCCGAATCATTGGGTACAATATATTTAAATGAATGAATAAATAAATATTAGAAAACATCACATACATTGTCACGATTCCAAGCTCGGAAATCGGAAACAGCGAAGTTACCACAAACACAGAGACCCGATTTGGTTATAAATAGTATAGAAAATAAGTGATATAAGTGTGTGTACCTCAAGTTTCTGGACCTTATGAAATTTTAGCGAATGGGAAAACTGATTAAATAAGAAATTATTAGTTAAGTAGGTAGGTAGGTACGTGATTTATGACTAGGAGTAGATACATAATATTAGGATAGGTAGCCATTTGCACAGCTATGCTATTATTCATGTTCTATTCACTATTGTAATATTAAACGTTCTTAAGTTGTAGCAATTACATTTTAAATTATGAAATAAAAACATTGTTTATGTTAAAAACATTACAACTACGACAGGAAGAATCTGACGTCTATCAAAGCAGCCAATAGATGTAACGTTTCATTACACGGATTTTTTTAGCTTAGTAGAAACAAATTGTTTTATTTGATTAATTACAGGATTTAAAATCGCTTTCAATCACATTCTTCCATATAAATAGGAATAAAAACAGTTTCTAAAGTGATTTGTTTTAGGCAGTTTTTTTCGCTTTTTGGTTTTATTTTCATTCTATCGATAAAAACGTTTCGTTCCAGTTATTTTTAATGTTGGCCATTGTTCTTGGTTTCTAGACAGCACTACAGCAGGGATGATATCAAAATAAAGCTTTTTAATTCGATTTCATGATTCCGGTTTCGTTTGTAAAACAACGAAGCTTCAAAATTCATAATATAATTTTATATTTTTACACGTTTTTTTTTATTACTATACGTTACCGAGTCTTGGTGGGCCCACAAAAAATAGTCTCCTTTGTAAAGTTATCGTTTCAAACACGCTCAATTGGAATTCAATTGTTAGAACTTTGAGGTAATCAGCTTTCATTTGCCCTTTTTATTACAGAAAAAGGAACTCTAACTGCTATTATTTAAAGATTAAAGTAGTTTGTTATATAAGGTATTTAAGTAATAGAAAGAAAACCACGAAATACTCGTTCTTTTTCAATTGTCTCTTCATAAAAGATTCAATGGAATATTTAGGATGGTGCTATAACAGTAGAACATAAATAAAGATAAATAATTATTTGATGAAATATAATTCCTCACAATTTTAATAATTATTTCTTTCCGAAAGGCAGATGAAAATGCATATTTAAATACGCTACTTTCGAGTGTAACATTTTTATTGTATTTAATAAAATATTTGGTAACATTTGGCGAACGAATACTCCGCGTTTAATTATATTAAAAAAAATATTCCGCTACGAAAATTGGGAACTATGCTTATACCATAAGAAATATGTTTGTCCAGACCCCTCGCTCATTCAGAGCAACTACATACTATAATTACACTAACTATAACACCCATGCGATCTTCTGTAAGGGTTACCTCTAACAGCCCTTATGCCCCATCTCGTTCTAGCACTAATAAACGTCATCTTCGACTTTTTTTAATAACCATCTGCAGATTGTTTAATAAACATATGTAATGAACGAACAAGACTGAGTATAATTAAAAAAAAGCTACACACATTTAACATTCTCAACTTGCACAGAAAGAAAAACTCGCAGAATCCTAATGAAGTTCGTTACTGGACATAAATAAATTACTTGCACTGAAATCAATTTATCTAGTGTGAGTCAACACGCTCTACAAATGAAAGTAAACAGTAGTTCGTGGAGTCTAATGTCATACAGCATCTAATACACTTCTGAATGTAGAAAATAGAAATAACTTTATTAATAATTATTTTTAACTATACCATCTTCAAATCGTCAGAACTTGACAAATTTTTAAAGGAAACAAATTGGAAGGCATTAGCAAACATTAGCTTTCAAATAAAAAAAAATTGTCGGAATCCATTCACCCAATCGAAAGTTTAGAGGTAACGAACACAATAAATACAGTCGAATTGAAAACCTCCACCTTTTTGAAGTCGGTTAAAATTCATATAGTACTACAAATACAAATAGCAGAGTCCCTGTGTATGTTTATTATATTTCATTCTGCCAACATTGTGAAACGATTTGTTTTGCTAACAATTAGTAAAATTTGACGTTGACGTCATGGGTTATGAGCTTTACGTCATTACTCAACGGTAAGTGATGAAACCCCTTAATTTTAATGGTAATAAACAAGGGTAAGGTTATTGGTTGTGGTTAAATCTTAAGTAGGTTTGTAAACAGTTTTCAAAATACTAAGGCGCGGGACAGACACAAGCGGCGCGGCTCGCATCGGACGCAATGCTGGCGTGCATCGGGTGCGCTATTGGCTATTTCCAAAGTTCTTTCATACAAAATGTAGAAGAAGGACGTGGTGCAAAACAGGTTGAAGAGGTGCGCTTATGGCACGGCCGCGCCCGCGCCGCTTGTGTTTGATCCGCGCCTAAGACATACTTCCGTAAAATACTAGTCAGAAAATTCCAAAAAATACAGTAATGTTATATTATAAATACGAAACTGCGTTTCTGTGTTTGTGTGTTTTTCACGTTACAATGTGACGGAGCGAATGAGCCCATCTCTGGATATAGGTTCCTTTTTACCAGGTTATGAAATATCTCGTTCTATAGGAACTTCCTTTAAAGACGCGGACAGAGCCTCGGGCCGCAAGCTAGTCTGTAATAAAAAAGTAATAAATAATAATACTTACCGTTTCCTATATTTGTATATTATAAGCACAATGAATGCGTTGCCGATGAATAGCGCAGCTATTAGAAGCGACGGGATGACGATGTCTGCGAACAAAAAAACATCTATTAATTCCAGAAATTTCCATAATTTTCTAAACAATTTACCATCAAAATAAAAATGAAGGTTACCAAGGCAACCTCTCAAATTATGAAAGGATAATCAATAAGATTAACAGGAGTACTAAATCTTTGCCACCTCTAGTCTGAAGTGACTGAGCCCGTTTCTAAGGTAAATTAGTTTTGTGTCTAAAGATAAATTAGGGACATTGACAGCTTTAAAGATTATAACAGTTTTGCCAAATTTATCCAGGCTGTATTTTTTTGTATCCCGTATCACCTAGCCTCTCGTACGGGATAGAGACTAGGTCTTAATGAAGACCTAGTGACACTAGGTCTTCATTAAGACCTAAAGTTGATGTAGCGAGGATGATGGAGCACAAATTATAAAGTTGAAATTTTATTGATAGAAAATTGATATGATTGTGGACTAAGATATAAAAATTTAGAGGCGGCAAAAATTGAATAGCCTACGGGTGGCAAATCTATAAATCCGCCACTGCCTAGTGTGTAGAATAAATTCAGTTTTAGAAATATAACATATAAAAGAAATTCCTGTCACTAACGAGCCACTAACATATTTATTTCACATTGCAGGAATTATTTATAGTGCTCACTCCTGCCAAAGGCTGACTTCCTAGTATTGGCCATCTAATACATCCTATTAAAGGCTATACAATACAAGACAAGGATGCATGATACAATTTGTATAGCTCCATCCCTGTTTACAGCAGTAATTGAATGGTATCTTTCAATAAGCTGGTCAACAGAGCTCAACATTCGCGGTCCTATGATTCTCCTTTACATCGCTTTCAACATATCCGTAGACCCTTATAATGATAAGCCTAATAATGTTTTCAAAAGATATATGACTTGTAAAGACCTCATAGACAGGCTTAAATGTGTGCTACATTTTCAAACATTTCATATTATCATATTTATAACCTTTTTATAACGTGTTCTTTGCGATGTTATGAACATCGACGACATGAAATAGGTCATGTTTTCTTTGCAGATCCACGAGTGATATTTTCGCATTCATGTCAAGAAAATTAACATAGAATCAATATAGATATATCCATCTACTTTTATTTTAATGATATTCTATAAAAGTAAAGATATCAAATCTTTTTAGGAATACGAAAGGCGCCGCGATCCTCACACCAAAAATAACGATAATCTTTACAATATTTCCTATTATACAGTTCAACTTACACCCTATTATAGTATTCTACATTATCTCGAAAGTTCTCGAAATATCGATCCCGTCAAACTTGAAGAGCTCCACTATACATTTGTCATAGAAAACACAGCAACAAGTTACCAACATTTCTCAGAAGGGGAGGTCAAAGTTCAGAAGCCGTATCTCATCGATGAAGTTCTACAGACTGATAACTATCACGATATTACTGTTTGAGATGCAACTGTTGAAGTGAAAACCGATAGAGGAATTTATATTAATTATTGTGAGTAGTGGTACGGAGAAGTTCTGGAAACCAGAGAAACTAATAAACGTAACTTATAATAAAGTTCGCGGTTAGTAAACATTAATATTATAAACCTCATTAAACCTAGGCTAATGTATAATGAGTATTCCAGTTGTTCTTTTAATTTATCTTAAGTTTTAAAGGTAATCTCACCTCTAAGAAACCATTGACATAAATTATGAAACTAATGTCTTCTGTAATTAACACACTCCATAATCAGATACATTCTCACGTTACAAACTTGTTTAAATATGCAATAGAACATTCTAGAACAATTCTTGAATAAGATACTCTGGAACGTCCATCACACTGAGAGCATTGACAATTGATACCAAAGTTCCCAACTTTAGTTCAGCGGTCTGGCGCAGTTAGATTTGCATAACTCCCTAATTGTAACCCATGGTTGGGCCTAGTCGTCATTTCTATACAGAATTTCGGGGGAGCGTCAGTCAATATTATGTTAATTGTGTTCGAATTGAAATGGTGTCTAGACTAAGCAAATGGAGCAAATGATACTCAAAAGATTTTTGTTGACTACGTACGATACATTTAATGTTAAACTAACCTATCTATAATATAATTGTTCGCACAATATGTCAGAAATAAATTATAGAATCCTTAATCCTTGTTCGCTCAATATGCCAGAAATAAATTATAGAGTAAAATTTTCCACAAAATTAGAAAGTTACTTTCCCGAAAATGATGTTGATGTGATTTTTCAACTAAAAACTAAATAAAGCTGTAATCCTTTCAACAGTCTGTTCAAATTTGTTAGTTACAAATTTATAACACGCCAACTTTCAAATTGCTTATGAGCCAGTTAAATACAGTTTGTTTCTCAGAAACATTGAAACAATAGTATTGAAAATTGAAATCCCCGCTATTTAATATAAATACCGCACAAATATCAGAAAGGGAAAAGTTAATCGCCGCTTAAGCGGTTAAATGCTACGACTCAAATTGTAAATTGTCTATAAAATGGTTAAGTGGATCCACCGTGTTCGGTTGGGTATAAAATAGCTCTAACTTGTCGTCAAATAGTTTTAAAGTGGATCGTTACAGCTATTATTTCTTGTAGAGGATTTATGGACGTTGGAGGAAAATACCAATTCTCGTATAAGATTGTTTTGTTCTTTTTTTTTTTAATTCGAGTTTTAGCTCGATTGCTCTATTAAATGCTCTTGCATGATTTTTTTTCAATTCAATCACAGGCGCAATAGCTCTCCATTCCTATTCATTTGATTAACTCTCATATTTAACGGTTGGAATGAAGTGCTTCATCAAAAAACGTTATCAAATATTGTACTAATGATATTTTAGTTCAGATCAAAAATATATTAAACGGATTCTCAGCTTTAATAAAGTCATCAATTATATCATCCCATGTATTTTTTTAATTGCCAATTATATTACACATAGCTTAACATGGATGATTTCTGAATCCTTATAATATAACATCTTATTTTTAAAATCCCTATTCCTTTCACACCAGTCACTTTGTCCAATCGGTATCATATATCCAGCAAATAGGATTGCCTTAGAACCAGCCAATGCGTTTAAAATCTCTCCTGTATAACATGATACCCAGACGGGGATACTGTTTACACGATCGAAGTGTCAGTAGACACTGACACTTCGATCGTGTAAACAGTATACTTACACGCTTCGACCGTCTGTACAGGGGTTTACTCATACAAAACATCCATACTATATCCATACTAATATTATAAATGCGAAAGTAGGTAACTCTGTCTGTCTGTCTGTTACTCAATCACGCCTAAACTATTGAACCAATTTTCATGAAATTTGGTATGGATATACATATATTGATACCCGAGAAAGGACATAGGCTACTTTTTATCCCGGGAAATGAGGTACCTAATCCCGGAAATCCTACGGGAACGGAAACTATGCGGGTTTTTCTTTGACTGCGCGGGCGAAGCCGCGGGCGGAAACCTAGTAGGTATATAATAAAACAATAGGAGAGTTCAATCCGGTACGTTGAATAAAAACTGAGAAAAATATATGGTATGGTATAAGAGGTCCTCGTCATCTTTAGGGTAAGTAACACAAATTTTAAATAAATAAATTTTTGTCTGTCTATTGTCCAACTTTCACGCAAGAACTACTGAACGGAGTTTTATGAAAACTTTTTTTGCTATAGAGCTATTGCTCCTCGACAAGCTAAGCCTCATCGGCCCAATTTTTGAATTTTCATCTTGTACGCGCGAGTTAAGTCTCAGGAACAGCTTGTTTATTTTGTAATAACAAATTGAACAATGAAATATAATCACGCAATAAGGGCATTGACTCACCAACTATCATGTTTCCCTCGTTGTGCGGCAGCTTTGTATCTTTATCGACGGCTTCCTGTGAAGAATTGTTCGCGACGACTACGCTGGGTGTCGTCTCCTCTGCAACAATTGATGCAATCAATTTACATACAGCTTTAAAGTCATTTGAAGTTCCTGTTCTTTGTGAAAGTGTTTGCTATAGTCTTTTCGCCTTCGAATACCTTTGCACTTAGGTACACAGTATTATAAATTACGTTTCTATGTGTATTGATGATGTTGGTACTAATTTGGAATCATGTCATATTATGTTTTTAATTTATTGATAAAGAATTGGGTAGCTCTGAATAATAATTATTTGTCTGTTCGTCTATTGATAATGAAATTGATATATTTCTATAATTTATATCTAAATTTGCAAAGTAAAGATTCGGAGACTGCCTAAATTTAAGATTTAATTATTAAAGTCGAAGGGAACCAATCTGATTGCTAGAATCATAAGAATGTGTTTGTAATGTAGAAATTACAATGTCGCCCAAATTCATTAGAAAAATTAATGATTCAATTCACGATATTTTCTAGTGTTTGATTTTACGCAAGTATTATACATTTAGAAATTAAGGACTTTATAACATCCGTTTAAAATCCGTTAAAAAGTCTTTAATTTCTCAATTCATGATTTCAAAATACGATACAACTTTTTAACAGGCAAAATCCGTCCATATTACACGGTTACTCAATCTGATATTAATTACAAAGCCAAACTCTTGGAGTTTCACTCCCGCGAGAGCGTCTGGGTAAAAAATTACGTAAAAATTCTCTTTTATATAAATGCAAAATCGTGTAAATAAATTAAGTCAATCCATCAACGACTTTTGTAGCTATAAAGGTATTATAGACTCAGAATCCTAATGAAATAATAATAATAGTTTAAAAAAACTAAAAAACACGCTTTTTATAGAAAACCGAACTAAAAAATAGAAAATTTTATCAAATTAGTGTATTGTCATCGGTCCTCAATAAATCTACAAAGTTTGAACGAAATCTGGCCGTTTAAAGTGGGTCAAAATCGCGCCCAAAGAAGTCGGTTACAAACATACAAACATACAGGTGAAGCTAATATAAAGCGTGTAATGCCGGGTCCAGACTGGTGAAACGTAACATGCAATGTAACATTCTGCCTTTCATTGCATGTTCGCTGCTGGTGTGGACGCATAGCGCGCTCATAACGCGCATGACACTACGAACATCCCGCGTTCGTCTGTTTCCACCATTCTGCCGCGAACACGGCCCTTCGATACACGTTTTTTTCGTGCGCGTCAAACCGGTAGATCACACGAAGTATGGAGTCCGAAGACCACGTTCTTGCTATGACGATTATCAGTACTTCATTATTAA
>CAJQZN010010279.1:0-10265 GCA_907164685.1 Colias eurytheme | reverse complement strand
AAATGTGGTGTTCACTCAAGCTTAGGATATTGTTTAGTGTCGCTATGACCCGCAAGATGGCGCTAGTAATAATTTAAGTTTATTTTTTATATAATAATACAAGATAAATAATTTATGTACATGAATTACTCACATAATCTTTATTTTTCAAATAAAAAATATTAAGTAAATACTTACTCAATTAAAAATATAGTTTTACATTTCGTTAAACTACATAATATTTATAAATCAAATAATAAGTAGATAATATTTTCATAATAATTAATTTAACATAATATCAATACATTTATCGACCTCATAACAATGCGGTAAATGATACGGCTATTTTATATTGTTCGTATTTTTAAGTTTATATTTTTTCATTTCCCTCTTTCATACCAGGTAATCGCAGTAATACAATTTGTATTTTAACTCGATACAATAAAGATTAAATTTGTTTATCATTATGTGTATTGGCTGGCTAAGTAGCGTTGTCCTCCGCGATGCCCCACCCCCACATTGACGTCACGTTCATGACGTCATAGCTCAACTGAATCGACCCCCGGCCCCCGTTCTAAAAACCGACATTTTAAGAGGTGTTCCTGTTGAAAGTTGAAAATGTATCGTTATATTTCAGATATCTGCATAAATTATCATTTGGTTTCTGTAATACATATTTTATAATTGAGGGATTAGCAAATTATTATAAACTACCTATAAAGACATATCTGTTATCTTATTTTTCTATACAGAAAGATTTATATTAATCCTAAGTCTAACTAGATATTATAATAAATTAAAATAAACATAATTCTTCATCTCTATTCTGAATTAATTATTCCTTGTAAGTTTTATGTTATGTATAAACTTTTCCATTTACCTACTCACTTTTGCTTATCTCCTAACATCTGAATTATTAATTACTCTGTGCTATATTAATCCATTTTATTGGTTCTGGCCTTGGTTCTGGCTTAATTCAAATGTCAGAAACAATTATTGAGAAGATGGTTATAATTTATTTATTTGCTTTAATTAATTCATTTTCGTTGTCGATATTCAAAGAGGTCAGGCAAAATCTTATATAATATTATGTGTATCAATGGATTTGTATTAATATTGATTCGCTTTGATAATTTGTTCTTAGAAACTAGGTATCTACTATCTTGTTCTTAGAAAAGGTGTTATCCCTTTGACCTTCATTGTTGGAAATTTCATTACTTAATTTATAAATACGTACCCTTTGTTAACGATGCTTTGTTAAATCTGTGTTGAAGCAACAATGTTGTGAAATTATATTCATTTAACGAAAAAATACCTATTACTTACATGATTACTTCTATCGAGTTCCTTTTTTATCACATTAATTTTAATTAATTATTGCATTAAATGTTGTAATATATACCTTTGAAACCTAAAAAGATTTACCATATACATACATCATAAAACTAACTGAATCCATCTTCAATCAATTAACGAACTAGATGATAAAATTTAATATTACATATAGTACAGCACGTTCATGAGAGATTGGTGTCTAATCATACTTCAGAAACTACGGTCTAAGTACGGTCAATGCCCTGCTGACGCTTTTTCCTTCCATGATCTCCTTTATCTGTCCTATAACCTTCGCCCTCCTAAATTCAAACCCTCTACTATTATGCTACGTAATTTTGTTGGGATAGACCTAAGTCAGCTTTCTGCTGATGCTAAGCTGTGTGATTGGCAGAGTGTCGTTGATGCCGAATCCATCGATGGCAAGGTTTCCTTATTTAATAATCTTGTAATTGGCCTATACGATAAACACGCACCCACTCGACCTGTGAAGAGAAAACATACTCCAGCTCCTTGGCTTTCTCCTGACCTTAAATCACTTTTAAATAAGAAAAATAGAGCTAAGGCCAAAATTAAATCTGCAAAAACAGACGATGCCCGGGAGAAATACAAAACAATTCGTAATCGTTGCAACATATTGTGTAGAGACGCACAACGACGCCATTTCCATTCATCTGTCGAGAACGGCGACTCTGTCAAAATTTGGAACTTCCTAAAAAGTCTAGGAGTTGGTAAAAATTCCCATTCTTTGTCCTCTCCCAATGTCAATATAGATAATTTAAATCAGCATTTTTCATCTTCAGTTTATATCAACAATACTTTAAAACAAATCACACTAGATAACCTTGCTTCTCTTCCAACTCCAGAATTTCCCCCGTTCAGTTTTAGTCAACTCACCGATTGTGATGTTAAGAAAAGCATATTGTCCATCGCCTCTAACGCTGCCGGCTGTGACCTTGTGAGTCGTAGAATGATCATCCCTATCCTCGATATAATTAATCCCACCATTACCCATATCCTTAACTTCTCTCTTTCGTCCGGGACCTTTCCTAACTGTTGGAAAGATGCCCACATTATTCCTCTACCTAAAAAATCTAGTCCTAAATTGTTATCCGATTATCGTCCTATTTCTATTTTACCCTTCCTTTCCAAAGTCCTTGAACGCCTTATCCATCAACAATTAACCACTTTCATTAACTCCAACAAGATCCTGAGTCCTTTCCAGTCCGGGTTCCGCTCTGGTCACAGCACAGCTACTGCTCTAGTGAAGGTAACAGACGACATTCGTGCAGGGATGGATAATAAGCAGCTCACAGTTCTTACTCTTCTAGACTTCAGCAATGCTTTTAATACAGTCGACTTTGACATACTGCTGAGTCTGCTGCGTTTGATTAACATTCCAACTTCGGTGATTGACTGGTTTCGTAATTACCTGCGTGGCCGGCGGCAGCGTGTTCTGATGGGTGACACCCACTCTTCTTGGGCTGCTGTCTCCGCCGGTGTGCCGCAGGGTGGCGTGTTGTCACCTCTCCTCTTTTCTATCATTATAAATTCCTTAACCTCGCGCCTCACTTCTCTCTACCATATGTACGCTGACGACTTACAAATCTACACCCAGGCCTCGCTCAACAATTTACCTAGTGCTATCCGACATATCAATGCCGAACTAGCAACCCTGGTCAATTGGAGTGACGAATACGGTCTAAAAATCAATCCTGCAAAGAGTCACGCGATTATCATGGGAAGTCCGTATCTCGTTTCCGAAATTGACTGGGGCGCCTTACCCAGTGTCTGCCTTGGTGGAGTAACAATTCCTTATTGTAAGGTGGTTAAAAATCTAGGTGTTCATCTCGACCAAACACTATCGTGGTCTCACCACCTACAAGAGATCAGTCGTAAGGTGTATGCGGCATCGGGTACTCTTCGGCGTCTACGTAACTTTTTGCCTATTCCAACAAAAATTATGTTAGCTCAATCCCTTCTCTTCCCTATCCTCGACTATGCGGATGTGTGTTTTCCTGACCTTACGGTTGAGAATATGGAGAAACTTGAGCGTCTGCAAAATCTTTTAATTCGATTTGTATTCGGCCTTCGCAAATTCGACCATGTCTCTTTCTATCGCAGACGCCTCAAGTGGCTCCCTATTCGCCTCCGACATCATCTCCACTGTCTTCAATTACTATACCGTATCCTTTTCGATCCTTCCTCTCCTTCCTACCTTAAGAATAACTTCATTTTTCAACACTGCGAAAACTACTCTCTTCGATCAGCTGACAAACTTATTTTGTGTATTCCCTCTCATCGCACCAATTTTTATGCGGGTTCTTTTGCTGTCTCTGCCGTCAAGTTATGGAACTCCCTACCTTTAAAAATCAGACTTGCTCCTTCCTTATCCTCTTTTAAACTTCATGTCCGTAATCATTTCCTCTTAACTGCCTTTAATTCGGATTAGTTTATGTAGTATACTTCTATTTAGACATATTTATATTTATTTATTTATATATATATATATATATATTATATATATTTAATATTTATATAGTTACTACTATGTAGTATGCATATGTGTATGTATGTGTATCTTATGATATATTTGTATTTCATATATTTATTTAGGTAATATTAGTAATATTATTATTTATATACGTATTTTTTTTTTGTTCATTTTTACGTATTTATATCATGTACTGTATAAAATGTGTATATATTTTATTGTGTTCTCTTATTATTTCTACCCTATTCTAAAAATATGTTTTTATTTTGTCCGACAACTTTTTGCGCTTCTTTGCCTTTCTCCTCGTGGTTGCCTGGCAGAGATCACTGCATAGTGATAAGGCCGCCCTTTGTGCTTTCTAATCTTATTTTTTTGTAACCTTTATGTATATTTTGTTTTTTTGCACAATAAAGTGTTAAATAAATAAATAAATAAATAAAATTCGCACAAAGAAATATCTCAAACAATAAATTCACCAAGTTCTTTAAGTAATAAAATTATTCATTTATACTGGTCCCATTGTGTACAGTAAACAGCTGTTGTAATGCTGCGTCATTACAGAGGCTACTTAAGTAAAAAAAAAACCATGACTCATTGTTGAGTAATAAAGTTATATATACGAAGAAAAGGAATTTTCAGTAACTAAGTTTTTTAGTTACAACTTACACACTTTAATAAGTATGTAACTTTTGACTAGATACATACACCTACTTACATAAGCCGTAATTCAATCGGAATGCCTAATATTGCAAAAAAGCAACGAAAAAGGGAACAAAACACAATAATACGATCACAAAAAGTACATTTATATTTTTTTTTAATTTTAATTTAACTTAGTTTAAACAATTTAAACACATAATTATATGCTTGAATATTTTACACATTTCCAATAGAAGTATAGCTTAAAAATAAGAATCAAAATTCAATTCATAAGGAATATTTAATTTTAAAATTAAACCAAAATACTATTTCAAATCAAATATTTTCTATTTCTAGTCATCTTAGAATCTCAATGGCTTTTAAAAAAATATTTTAACTGAACCACATTTCTAAAAGCTAGCTAACAAGCTAATTATCATATTAAAAACAAAACTAATATTATTTTACAAAGAACATATTTCTTAATTAAAACCCCAATTACTTTCAGAATAGAAACAACCTTAGGAGAATGTTCCCTGAGGCTACACGCGTAGCAATCGTAGCAGTACACCGTAGCTCGTTTGTAGCTCAATCCTACAATGTCACTAAAATGTAATTTACTGGGACACCGTTCCGTTCATTGTTAACGAGAAAGCTCTGCAATGGTATTTCAAACATTTTGGATCTATAGTGTACGAAAATAGGGACCGAGGGTCTGGTCTGATGCTTTCTAACATAGGTAGAGCAAATCACAAAGGCTGAATTGTGTTGTAGTCCGGTGATACAAAAACGGAGGCTCTCAATTCGTAGCGTATTGATTTAATTTATATGGATAACTCCTCTGATATTTTTCGTGATAAGGATTCATAAATCTAAAATAGACGTTAATGTCCTCAAATATTAAAATGAAAATGGAAAATTGTTATAGGATACAATCACACGTGAAGTTGGACACAACTTTTGAAGTAAATAATAACTATTTAAAAAAATACAGAACACACATTAATGGCATATAATAAATTATTATAATATGTTAGTTACATTTAAAAGGTTTGAACATAAGATGACTATTTCTTGCAAAAATAAGTTTTATTTCTTTCGAGAAGTGGAAGTTAAAAAACTTTTGGGTCTTTTTGCTGAACCTCTTTGCCAAAAGGCATGCAAAATAAAAACAAAACCTAAAGCTAAATACCGCTATTGTTCAAATAGCTATAGAATGAAGCTACTAGCAGATAATGTTTTTATAGTCTACGTAACGAAAAATCTAAAAATAGCCAATTCAATCACAACGCGTGAGTGAGCAAAATATTGGCATTCTTTTCGTTTTTACGATACGACTTGCTATCTGCGTAATTGTATTTAATAACTTTTGTTAAGTAAATAAACTAAATAGTACTTTGTTAGCATTTTATGTTGAGATGATTTTCTAAATACGACTGGTTACAAGACATCATTGTCAGATGTGAAACCACAGATACCAATTAAATACAGGAAATAAATACGTTATAGTTACTATAACATAACTCTCAGTTTGTTGAAGTCGGAAAAAAAATGAGTGCAGAAACCTGACACACGTAGCACATTACCATACCGCCTTTGATGCAGATGCTTAAGAGATACGTTTTTGCCTACCATCTGATGATTGATCTTCATATTCTCTTAGCGCTATATAAAATACGCTAAATATAGCATATTATTTTCAAATAACAAGTATAAACATTTAAGTATACTGGTAAATAATTATTTAAACAAAATGTAAAAAAGTTTATCAATTTTGGCAATGCTTGCTTACTTTTAAAGCAACGTATTTGACCCAAAATGAAAGCTATTGTTTCAATTCGATTCAGTACTTGTATGTGATTTTTGTTCTACGTTGATTTCGTTACTTTAATAACATTAAAACTTAAACGTTTATTTTCGATAAAGAGAAGTACTGCATCATTGCTTAGCACGTCATGTATATGCGAAGAACAAATGTATATTACTGTTATAAAATAAACACACAGTGTCACACAACTATGTCATCAAAACAATTGAGCTTTCTTAATATTATATCATTTTCCAAGGTCAACGTAATTTTTAAATCATTTTATTAAATTTACCTAAAGGTGAATGAACCCTCTCCATAAAGGTAGATACATACTCAATAATGATGTATCAGCTTTAGGTTAGAGCTGCAGCTAAAAATCGATTAAGGTCTGAAGCGAATTTGAGGTCTAGCTGGAGAGTCCTCTTAGAGTTGAGTACCGTGAGTGTGCGGTGCGCATGCGCGGACCGGGAAACGCTCTGACGTCACACGTCGCGCCCGGGGCGGCGCGCCAGTGTCCCGCGACAGCGCGACCAGTCACGCGCGACACACGCCCCGCGCCCACACGAACACGAGCTTTCGATGCTATGCACAATAACAATATATGAAACCTACCCTGTATGCCGCAGCCACATGCTCTGTGACTATATGTGATGTTCTATGTGCCGCTCTCCTTATAAGTATTCCTTTTAGTTGTAGATTCAAATAGAGACGCTCTAGTTTGCATTATTTCGTAGTGTATAGCGGTTACACGTAAATTATTCTCATATCAACATCTTAGACTTCAAAAACAAGGCAAAATACACTACATGTTGAACATAATACAACCAAATCTACATTCAAACGAATTCATGTTTCAATGAAATAAAAATACATACAACAAAAAGTTTATACACTCAGTCACTTAATAAACATTTAACAACATTCATCAATTATTTAACTATTTCTTGGTATCACTATAAATTCATTTTTTCTTTTAAAATATATTATGGAATGCTGAATGCGAATATAGTTACTTATTTAATATTTTGAATACATATGTACTTGTTTTATTAAATTCTGCATGGCCTATTTATTTTCATATTCTATTGCTATATTGCAGTACAACGCAAAGCATATTATCATCATTTATATAGAATTTAAACATTAAAATAATTCAATTTCAAGCAAGAAAGCATATAAAATCATTAGAAGAAAGATCGAAAGCATATAGAACATTAGGAAAGTAGAGCATTATTAGCATGAATCTGTTAATATTAAAGATAGAACAATAAACAAAATATCATTTATAATTTCGATCGCAAAATTCTACAAAATTTCCATTCACAATCTTAATTTAAACTGAATAAATAGGTGTCGCTAAGTACAATTATTATTACTCTCTTTCAACGTGATTCCGAGCATGAAGCATAGATGGCGTTAATGTCCACATGAGTGTAAACAATAATTTCATTAGCATTTAATATGGTTTAATACACTTTGCATAATTAATTAATTAATGTGCAATGATTTGTTGAGATGGTATGAGATATTTTAAACAGCAATTACCTTATGTTATATATTTGTTAAGTTTTCATGTAGATTATTAGTAAGTATGGAATGAAGCTTTTTGAGCTTTTCGGAACTGTATTTTACACTTTCAATTATATTTTATTTATAAATTTCTCTCATCGTTTAATATAATTTCAAAAAGTTTCTTTGTATAATAATTTTAACATACACAATACATATTATAGCAAAAAGTCTTCCTAATTAATAAAATTAAAAGAGCAGTAATAAAAGAATAATAGAACCGTAGAAATGAATCATATACTGATATGATATATTATATATTTTATATAAGATAAGGGATGGGTATGTAAAGGAAAAAGTACTTAAAGCAATGTGAAATAAATACATATGATTGGTATTTTGATTTAATAGAAACTTATTTGATTAAAATTTAGATACTCGGCACAAAGAATGCCCGATATTGAGCGATACATTACTTGTGATCTAAAACGTACCCATTTCCATTTTCCTGACATATTTTATGTCCCAGTGATCGAGCCTAAAAATGTTAAAAGGGTTCGCCTTCATGGAGCTGTGTAGATATTACTTGTACATATAACATGAATACCAATGAACGTATATTTAAATATATTGTAAAATAATAGCTCATCGTAGTTTTCTTTTTACAGTGAAATGTACCGCCGTTTATCACATAATACGAAATTATCACCTTATTAGAAAACGTATTATCGATTATTTAGATAAATATTTGATAATATTGTACATAACCGGATTTGGTATTTTATCGTAAAAGCTAGTTGTTCCGAGGAAAATTTTACAATCGCATTCCCATAAACGGTTCATAGCATAAAGTGATACGTGCTCTATTGGCCTCATTTTCCTTTGCACTACCTGAAAATGTGAAATACAGGAGAATATGCTGGAATGTAAGCGCTTTTTATCATAGACTGCATGCTGTTTCACTTATAAACGTTTTTGTTTTGTGCATATAAGACATTAAACGGAAGCTCGTAAATAAACCAAACGTGGGTGGTTATTAAAAACCCAATTAATCTAACATCTGGAATAAATTCTGAACGAAGACAGTGAGACAGAACAAAGTAATACCAGTGCCAAATATGTTCAAATTGTGATTCCGATAATATCAGTAAATATGTCAACGATTCTGAAACATTGATAGATCGTACGGCGATCGAATAAAGACAACGATATTATGCAGCAATATACTCTATACGCCGAATGAATATCGTTTATAACACTTGATTGTGCGATAGCAAATTGAAATCGGACTTAATAATCAAAGACTGTGATTTGACGATTGCGATAGTACTGGGCTCAGAGTCCTGGAAGTTGAATGTCTTTGTATTGACATTTAACTTCTGCGTGACTCTTGGACACTGGATTTTGGAAAGGAAGGATAGTGTATAATTAGTGAAAAAGTTAAAAACAAGCTTGATGGCGAGGGATTGAGAGTAAGCGCACTGGGTGGAGGAGGGTCGCGGCACGCTGGCTGTGATGCGATGGGCCAGGACTGGTGCTTCCGACGCAAGCGGAAACGCAGCAGCAGTCAGGATGACTCCCAACCGCATCACACCCGGTAAATATCAACATATAATGCAAATAGTTCACAGTATTTTAAAATGTTATCCATTTAGACTTGACGGATATATAACGGTTCTTTTTATTACATATTTATTAAACCCCTTGTGCTATTTTTGTAATCATTGTAATTAATCTTAGATACAATGATAATAATTTATCCGCATAGAGAAGGTAATAATTTTATTAATAATCCACATAAATCTTAAGCTATACTCGTTGTGCGAATACTACAAAAAACAAACAGTAATGAAGCTATGATCAATTAGCAAAATAATTGATCCAGATCACATCACTTTCCAATACTGGTTTAAATACAACCTACATAGTGAAATCCGAGCTTTGAAAGTGTATGTTCCGTCCTCTTTGAATTTAAGTAGTACGAGATGTTTTTTTTATCTCAAGTCAAATTCACTTTTTGCTATTTAAATGTTTATGTCTTTTACTAGCCTAAAATTATTTATATACCTATAAAATCTTGCAAGGAAAAGTTAACTAATTACGTTTACAATCTCAATATATTCAATTCAAAGCTTTTAAGCATTATTGTATTACATACCTATCTGTATATTAAACCTATAAACAATGAAACGAATGATTTTCGTTTTCCGCTTTCCATTGCTCCTTCCGTTAAAATATTAAATCTACCTTTAGTATTAGCAGTATGAGCATATTATCTAATTACTACAAATTCCTTCCTGAACAAACATTAATATTACAAACTTAGTCAATTTATAATAGTAGTAAAGATGATATCTCCATGATCGTATACAAGGAACCGTCGTATCTCATCAAAGCAGACTAAACATTCATAAAGTGAACTAAGCCCACTTGACTACAACACAGGGCGACCAAGATAGGGGTGTTACGGAGATCTAGTTACGTGATAGAATAGCAAGCGTA
>CAJQZN010010276.1:0-11416 GCA_907164685.1 Colias eurytheme | reverse complement strand
TTATTGATGAGCAATGCTTTGTGATTACTTTTTAACCTTGGATTGACCAAACTATTGTGACTTCCTAGAGGATCAGTAAACATGTTTTTTGTTAAACTGGTATTATGTAGAGCCCATAATAAGTAACGTATTTCTAACTTCTGACAGTTTATGATGAACATATTATGTGTATGTATATGTATGTATGTACTATAGAGTTCCCTAGATGCAATGTTATAATTGCAACAGTTTATATCTGTTATTGTTCTGTAATGCGGCCCTTTGTCCTTCGTCGTACATCTCAGGAAATTATCAAATAATATCCATGAAAAGTATCATTTTTCATCAGTTGTATACTAATAGTAGTATTTATATTTCTGCCAACTATCGATAACAATGCATCCACAATCTTACAACGCATATCAATTTGGCATGTCATACAAAAAAGCTTCTACTAGTGCATTCGACTTCTTTGTATTGTTAGAATAGAACCAATACGATCGTAACAGAGAACCTTCATACAAGCTACAAGATGAATAGTACCACGTGGGTGTGGTACTTAGACCCACGTGCAAATGAGGATGAGTAATGTTTAACGTGATTTCAAAAGATCAACGCGCATTTACGATACCTTGTTTTAAATTAGGTGTGGAAGGTGATTGTATTTTATTAATAATAGTGAGGTACAGTAGAACTCCAATTATCCGAATTAATGGGGACCGGGACCCATTCGGATAATCAAATATTCGGATAATCGGATTTAAAAAAAAAAATGCCATTGGAGAGAATAAAAGCTACGTTTTGATATTGCACTATTTTTTTATTGAATTAAATGAAAGAAACATGAAATTTTCACATGTTTTAAATATAAATAGAATGTACTTATGTACAAACTACAAGTTTAGAAATAAAAATCATTGTTTTTTAAACATCTCAAGTCAGTGTAGGCACAACGGCAAGTTAAGACAAGTCAAGTCAAGACTTGACGCGCAAACACTGGCTTCGCGGGGGGAAGAATAATAGCGCACTTAACTTTTTTGGACAATTTTTGTGATTCGGATAATCGGCGATTCGGATAGTCGGAGTTCGGATAATTGGAGTTCTACTGTATATATATTATATATAGAGGCCACTATGTACTTGTGTTTTGCAGTGATCTGTGAGTTGAGACAAGTTAATATTGCATAGATTATAGAGCCATCCGTTAATATGTTCGGAAATAAAGAGGTTCGTTTCAATCCTCATTCATTTTTCAACCATTCATTGTATACATTGATAGTAAAAGTAAAAATAGACATTCAATAGATTTCTCTCGACCCGCATGCATTTTGCAACATCGCACCGGCGTAATCGACCGACCCGAAATAGTCAATTGAAATTCCGTAACAAATAGTTTCGGTACTTTAGTGTGGACGGGCAGTAATGTTAATAATAGTTATGACAAGCTTCCGGAGGTCACCTACCGGGTAGACGGCGGTTGAATCATTATTATTTATTATGCGATTGTCTTCGAGACCGTTAAGGCAGCGTGTGCTGGGTATGGCACGAAATTCTTCAAACAATAGATACCAATTATCGATATCGATAAAGATGACCGTGAAGCCTTTGTTGGTAAAGATAGCTTCACGACTCTCCATATAGATAACACAATTTGTTGCAATTCTTGTAAAGCAATTGTTTTGCTGCACCAATGCATTTTCAACGAAATTCTACACTTACCTAAGTCGTTTTGATTCTCATGAAGCTTTAAGGTAAAAAAGCACTTGTAATTATTTTAAATGGCCGTGGTAACAAAACGTAGTGTCTGGTGAAAGTGCAAAGCTTAATGTGAAATTAATTAAGAAAAAATTGTTTGAGCAACTTGAAAAAATTCATAAGCGAGTTCACATTATTGTAACGCAAAACAATAACAATCACACGGACGTTATCATACATTTTGAGATTAAACAAATAAAAATAATTGCAACTACGATTTTCTCGCGATTGTGTGAGAAGTGCTTAATTTAAGGGAACAATTTGTCTTTAAGAAATAGAAAAAAAAACTCGCAAATAAATAAAAAATATTGATAATGATTTTCAAAAATTTAAGTGCGTATCGTAAACAAAACTTCTTGTTTAAGAATTGAAATAGTTAACCCAATCATCAAATGATGACTGCATTTTTAAAGTTCTTAAATACTCTTATGGAGTTCAATAAAATTCAATCAACAATCCATTTTTAGACATTCTTAACGGTATCTAGCAGGTTGCAGAAAACAAATTTAAATTCGCAAAAAAAATTAATTTTTTAAAGAACCATCAAAAAATAGCTAATAGTTTTTCATCTTATCCAATAAATAAAATCATTCAAGGATCATCTTTCTATCTGGACAGTACATCGGGTTGATAGCCGATAGGACTATCTCATAGAGAGACTATTCATTTCCTTTTAACTGGGTCTTTCAATCGTTCTTCAAGTTACTTGTACTGACAGTGGCTCGTTGCACGATCTATAATAGAATATTGACAATTGCATTGCCTTTGTGATCAGTATGCTTGATATGATAATGGATGGCGAAACGTGATTAGAACTAGTTAAAGAGCAGATACCAGAATTAGTTAGAGAAATCTTTACAGTATGCCGTGTTAAATACCCTTCTTTGTTTCTGATGCATTGGACTATTTGATGGTTCGCAATTGTGAGCATATACGCATAAGCATTACTGTCTCTTGAATTAAAGTACCGTATAGTTTAATAAGATACATTTTTGTCATTAAAAAAAATCGAAATTCGATCAAGGATCTAGGTTATTGAATCAATTAACTGAATTTAATGTAACGGTATAATCTACATTAAAAGATCTTTACAAGAGAACCAGAATATTTTTCGTATCATTAAAAATGGTTGTCCTTTTGAAGTAGTTATTATATTAAGGGCTTACATCAGGTTTATAAACTGCAGGCGATAAAGTCAGGCGTTATCACATATTTAGAGTCCGTAATAACAGTCACAAATGCACCTGTGATTTATTTTTAAAAGTGTCACGGACCGTTGTGACTTGTGTCCAATTTCACGGCTATATATGGGTTGCTTGAACTCTTTTATTTTATTTTCTCAACACTAAGACTATAAATGTAACTGGTTGTTGTTATTACTGATATAAACACACATTTTGGATAGTTCATAGGTACGTAGAGCACGAAAAAAAGTTTTAATTTGTGTTTTTTTTATACGTTTATGAAACGTTCCCAGGAAATTTTGAAATTATAACCAGAAATAAGTAATGAACGGCAAATTTATGAAACTAAAATTCGTTAATTATTACTTTTTGGGAAAACGTAAGAAATTATACATTTGCCCGTATATTTAAAAAAATAGGTTTAAATTATTATTTTTGACGTGTAAATAATTCTCAAAATTAAAACGTGGTTTAAAATTGTATCAATAGATAGAACAAATTATTTCTAACACTATTGTTGAGTGACTCCTGATGTGAGTAGTGTGTAGATGCAAGTACTGATATAGCAAGGGGCAGTGCCCCTATGTCCGATCAACGTCGCCTTGACTTACTTGACAACTGTCCATAATATACGACTTGCGCTTTAAGATTTTACGACTCTTTTTAAAGCGCGTCCTTAAATTTCGCATAAAAATTAAACAACTTCAAAAACGTTAAAGGCAATGATAATCACGATCACAATACAATTATTCATAGTTGTGTATAAAGTGAAATAAAAGAAATGTAATGAGTCTACAAAGGAATAAAAAAACAAAATTCAATATGTGGAAAGCCATCATTCAGAAGAGAAGAAAGTACACAGATGTTGATATATCTTGTGAGGACACTTACGCCGCCCTAGCGTCAATGCAGGGAGGCACTGCCGCGACACTACCGCCATCTCTTGATGCCCTTCGCGCATGTAAGTATTGCTTCTACTCGGCGATAGATGGCACTGTCAACTTATTTTTGTGTATGAGTAATTGTAAAGGCTCCGTTTTTATAATATTATTGTATTAATAATTAATTTGATTTAATCAATGCGTCCTTTATATTTATATTATGTTATTATTGAGTTTTGTCTGTGATTTATCTGAAAAAATAATACTCAAACTACAAGTTGATAAAAACTCGAACAGTTATATTACTCGAACTTTCAATAATTTAAGTTCGCTCACAGAATAGATAACAGTAAAATCATTTTTATGTGAAATTCGGTAAAGGTTGCGGCCTGCGGGCAGCGTGTTAAATTTTTATTGTGAGAAAAACATGATTCATTCTATTGTGTTTATGAACCGAGCGAATCAAACGTCAAGTCGCCGCGGCCGCCCTCTAAATAAGGTTAATCTGCCTGACATTTTTGCTGAATTTACCTTCGTGACCCACGCACAAAGAACAGTAAGTACCTACCTGAGATCGAGCCAATTGTCATTCAGAGATCGTGACTTTATTGTATTTTACTTGAGATTGTATTTGAATGATTAATGAGTTTATGAACTTCCTAAACGTAAAGAGTTCGTCAATGCTTTGTAAGTTATAGAGGTATAAAATAATTGTTTTAAATAAATTTATCTGTTCAATTCAAGTTAATACGAGGGCTATGTACAATGGAAATACAGCTTACTCAAAATTTGCCGAAACAACCAACGCGACGCGACGCCCCGATTACAAAAGTGTGAGGAAGTGAAAAGTAATATAAGTCTAGTTCTGAACCACAATGTAACAACACAAAAAGCATCTCATTAGAGCCTGTTGAGTTATTCGAATACAATTGTCATTGTCTGAAGCAAAAAGCGTGAAAGGACATCGCTCGTCCATATTGTACTACTATACTCTTTCAGGGATGACAATTTTTGGTGATCTAAATAGGAAAAACTATTTTATGTTTATTACATTTATCGTATTTAAGTTGTTTTACCTATGCCTTAATCTACAACGCAATTGTTATCCGATAAATTAAAAGTTATTCATACTTACTTTTAATTAATAAGCTACACAAGACCTACACTTTTAAATAAAACGTTTCATATTTATATAAAATACAAATATGGATAACAGTATTTTTTATTCTTTTGTATTAAGTTAATTTCTCAACCCTAACAATACGTCCCTATTTGTAGAACAGTGAAACAATACGTAGGCCGTAAATGAAACTGAGCCATGTATATTGTGAGCTGCGGTTGTCCGCAGCAAATGAAAAGCAAGTACATAATATATGAAAAAAAAAACATTGTATAATTTCAGAATAAAAATACTTATAGACCTTGTATTGTTTATTAAGAGAGTACTTGATAAATGCCTTCACAAAGTGATCTGTTCGCGTCTATTATTGTATTATCATAATTAATTCTCTCTTAATGGTAGTTAATTATTAAACAGTAAAGATAAGTTTATATAATATTTGATTTATGAGTAGATAGCTTTGTTGTGCAGCTCAGACAATGTGTCTCCCACGTCACAGTTTCCATGCGTTTACGTAAATCTGCTGATTACTGATTTACACAACGCAGAACAATAAAATATTTTTACTCACATGATTTTAGTATGTTCGCTGTAATTTGGAAGGAACTTTAAACTTCTGTTATAATTATTTCTGAGAAAGTAGAGAAATTAAGTTGTTTTATACTAGCTAGTTTTCGAATCCTTCTCATATTATCATGATAAGGCCCTTTATAAAATTCAAGTTATTATTTTTTGCATTACTCTATAATATTAAAAATGGACTGTAGTAAAATTCTTCCATTCAACAATTTCAAATATTAAAAATTTATCCGTAAAATCAAAAGGTAGATCGACAAAAACACATACAAAGCACATGTACCTACCTCGTTCTGTGTACATTACACGCGGAACTAATGTCGTTGCTGCAACCCGCCATCACTCTGACCCACTTACAATACCATGTGGGCTATGTCTCCCTGGTATTTTCAACAATAGCACTCATTAATATGTATGGAAATTTGTTTTTCCACTTTAATTTATTGCATTTTTGAACACTTTTGAGGCAAAGTCGCATAAAAGGCAAGTTGTGACTCGTGTTGGAAGTATGCTATTAACATTGGATCGATTTTATTCACGAGCCAAAATGATTCCTTAGCTTTATTATTTTACAAGATTATAAATTCCTCGAAGCATAGTAGGTACAATGTGATTGCAAAGTTGCAGCTGTAAGCATCAGGGTATTTCAGTATGTAGATAGACGATAGAGCAACCCAAAGTCATCTAAATGTCCTTAGCTGAAACTAAACTTCTTTTCATAAGTGTGTGCTTCTGTACAAGATGTATTGTGCGTTACGGGTTCGAGCGAATTCCTCAATGTCAATTGAACCCAATTTAAACATCCGTCTTCTGAGAACCTTTGTTATATTTGACCTTGGTGTTTATCTTTGTGGTTTTATAGTCTATGAAATTAGTGCATAATAAAGCTACCAATTAGTACGAGCAGTATATGAGGAAGTACCAGAGATGTGATTTGTAAGATTTGTAAATTGCAAAATGCTTTTGTTAAGCTGACCTTCAACAGTCTTCTCATATAGACATTTTAAGGAATAATTTTGTAAGAAGAATCGAAAATAATAAATTACTTTGTATTCCAAATCATAGAATATATTTGATAGAGGTCAGTGTTTAGGATTGCATATTTTCTTATTAGACTCAGAAGCGTATTATAAAAGCACATCGTGCATTGTGCATGGCACTTGAAGTCGTAAAACTTTATAACTCAAACAATCACAAGTCCTGTTGCTAACGCATTCGTTTATTAACATGCAGGACAGAGCTGAGAAAATTGATATGCAATGGTAGTTCCTTTGATTCACATTTCCTAGATTTCATAGGGATAAAATTCTATGCATATGGCTTGCCTATATATGCAGTAGTGTGGGACCGCGTCACAGATAACTCACAGAACTGGTACTCAGATCACTGGAGAGAGCTTCCAGTTCTCGCAAAAAACTAGTTATATACGTTCAGATGGCGATCATTATAAATTCCCTGCGGTTTTTACTTGCTTTGCTCTCAGAAGCAATTTCAAAAGCTGGAAGTGTTTTCTGGTTTTTCTCTGTAAGAATTTGCAGAAGTGGCATTGTGTTCCTTATTTCCCACCCACACTTTCGGCACTAGACCTTCTAATTATGTGTTCGGAAATAATGATTCATTCGAGTTCATTAAATACTGAGTCAACGTCTAAGCGAAACGTGAAGGCGGGATCACCCCACTCAAAATGGCGGACGTTCTATTCTCTTTTATCTTAATTTTTAATTATATGTATCTTTGATGGTAATGACTGATTCATAAACACCAAAGAACCTTATTGATAGCTACATTTGTAACGTGTAGGATGTTTGAATTTCTATCAAGTGTGAGCGAAGGCCTTGCGAAAGAATCAGCATTTGAAAAATAAGTCTGTGTACAATTTTTGGATTCAATCCATTTATATTTTGGAAAAAGTCTAAGTACTTACCTAATTATTGTTACATATTACCTTTCTCTCCAGTTCTATTTATAGCTATTATGTGTTTCTTTAAAAAATACTCTTGTTATTCGAAATACATAATGTCTTTAATGATTATTGTTTTTTGTTACAGGTAAGTGCATCTGCCAATTACGATTAACAGTATATAATTACCAGTAAGTACGTTAACGAAGAAATTGCTTATATTTGTCATGCTCTGAAAGTATCAAACGCACTCATTTAGTATTTAGGTATGTTAGATTAAGTGCTAATTAAGTTACTTTCAATTACCGTTGTTTTACTCTTAAATGGTTTGCAGTCCATTTTCTGCTATTTGGTCAACTAGGTCTTGTTTTACATCTCTTTTGTTTAACTCGCTTAATTTTTCTTAAATGAATAGATATTACAATTATATTTCCACCTAATAAATTATGAAATATTTATTTCTATACTTTGAACCGTTTTCTATGAATATAAAATGGAAAAATTTATTTAAACCATCATTGAGATATATTTTATCCGCAAAGCTATAGGACCATTTTCAAGTTTGAATAACTGCTCGTTCAATGTTTACCAAACACAAAAATAACAATAGGCCGAATTAATGGTATCGTATCGTTGACCGGTAGCCGGCGGATGTCAGCATTAATGTGGATGCTGGATACAAATACCGTTACATCGCATCCGTTTGCATCAGGGCTGCCTTAATTGCGCTTTTTACTGCATACTGGGTACATGTAGTATTGAATTGAGAACGATGACAATTAAATAAAAATTATATTATACGCTCTATAGATAGAACTGAAGCTTTTTGTAACACTGATTGAAAAAAAAATCAGGAATTATTTTTATAACTTAAATGATTTTTAAAACTGATAATAGATGGTATTATATAATATAATATACTTATAAAGTGGTTTCGTGTTTTGCGTAGGATGTTTATAACCTTTATAACCTCTCGAAATAGACAACCCTTTTTAGTTAAGATGCGTGAACATCATGTTTGTTTATGAAGGCATCGCCTTGCAGCTTCCGAGAATTTCCGTGTCTTACCTGATATTTATGTGGTACAATATTGTGATCGCGTATTTCAAACGGAAGTTACTAATAACTTACAGTTCTATATTTTAATGTTATCATTCGTGTTTTGAATTATAATCAAAGTAGGTATACGTTTATTTTTCTGCTTTTTCTTTGTTTATCTGTTCTTTGAATATGTCATCACAGACCAAACTTTACGAAAGTGCAACAACATTACAAACATACAAAAATAAACAGAACACAGAGTTAAAATCTAACACCTTCAATGTAAGAAGTGTAATTAGAGAAACCGATAGAGCCGTTCTTTCCAAACATTTATAAAAGGCCGCTGCATTTCCGTGTTCTCAGGATTTAGTCCGACTTGAAAACTTCGAGCCAATAATTCACTTGCATTAAACAGCAATGCAGATGTACACTAGTTTCGTAATGCAGTTGTGTTAACTTGTGCAACGATGGTGAGAAAATGTTATTTAGTTGAATTGCGCTTGATGAAATATAACAACGATTGAAATAAATCTCTTTTCAACGTGCATTATGTGAGGCGATGAACGTCTAGTGCTATTTATGTTTCAAAGACATTACACAAGTATGTTTTATTGGATTAAGCAAAGTATGCTAGAGATCTGCAGAATCCAAGTTTAAATTCCGGTTCGTTTAATTTTGAAATATGTGGAACGATGGCTCACAATCGTATCGTTCGAGGAAAATATGGCCAATAAGTAAGAAATGATGAAAAATACATATCTGTAGTACGTGTACGTATACTATAGGGTACACAACTGATTGACGCCTGGGAAAGATTACTTTCCTTTATGACACCAGTTGTTTTCACGTAGTCATTTGGCGAAGTGTTGTTTATTTGTGGTACCGTAAGATTCTCACTTGGAATATTGATGTTTCGCACCCTTTCAGTCTGCAATCTTCAAGTATTTGCTCCTACAAATCTCAGCTCATAACTAATATTTCTGTATCAACAAATTTTAGATATGAAAAAATATATTGTGTTGAAAAAAGTTTTGAATCATAATGTGTTGCGGAAACACGTTAGGTAGGGTACCGGCGATACGGTTAAATGCCTACCCACTAGTACTACATAAACCAACCAAGTTACCAGTTTAAATTGCGAAAAATTACCGCATTTACTCTGCGTTAATTTGCATGTAGTTCTTACTAATCCAAATGTCTTCGCTATCAAGTATCGTGGCCCTATCAATATAAGAATACGTGCAAGTAGAGCTCGTGACTCACACTTCGACACATCGACAAAATGATTATCGTCTTTGCTAAGCTCACGTTATGTTCATGTGTTAATTATAGCTCTGTTTATATAATATAATTCTTCCGGAGCTTCCCGCGGTAAATCACTGAGAATACTGAGATATAAACAGGCTTTTACATCTCCTCTCACTGTGAACCTCAACAGTTTTAAAAGTAATTGTAACCCTTTGATGTACCCTACAAAAATCCAGTAAAGACTAAGTAATGTACGTTTTATCATCTCGCTGTACGAATAATTATGAGTTTGTCATATGTTTTATTTTCATCATCCATTTAAACTGTAGTTACTATTTACCGTTATAAAAGACTGCTATTTAACATACGTTATTATTTGCTTAGGTTTAAATAATTATATACAGTTAAATATTGCGTGTGTATACTGTATAGTGTGAACTTTTAAATATTTAAATAATTAACTTGTCTATGGTTGTTACTTGTATCATCTGTGGGAAGTTTTACACCTGCTTTTTTAGAATTATATAGTGGTTCTTTATTATTTATGTCAAAATATTTATTGTAACGAGAGATAAATCACAGGCAGATATGTTATTAAGAGAAATATATTTGAAATTGCATATTGGTATGAAAATAAACAGGGCACGCTTTATTTCACGAGCCATAATCATAATATATTTTATAAACAATGCGTTAAATAATCGCTTTTCGCGGTATCATGTTTATGTTTTAGTTACGCCAGATTAGATGTTTAGTTAAGGCAATGCAATTTGTTCTACCCGGTCATTACAAAGTTATGTTGTTTTTACGTTTAACATGCGTTTCAACATTTCAGGTTCTCTAAATGTGTAAAGTTCACATGAATACGTAGGCCGATTAATGTTGCGCTTTTGGGATTTTTTTTGTATTGTTATGCAGACATTATTCTATGACACCTTAGAATCTATACTAATATTACTACTGGTCCGATTTGAAAAATTCTTTCGGTGTTAGATAGCCCATTTATCGAGGAAGGCTATAGGCTAGGTATATTTAATCACGCTAAGACCAATAAGAGTGGAGCACTGCGGGTAAAACCGCAGGGCACAGCTAGTTTAATTATAATATTAGTTGAGAATGAATAGGGCCTCCGATTTAAACAACTTTTTATCCGATATAAACAAGACGCCTAAATAGAACAAGACGCAAAGTAGGAAAATAGAGAAATAAAGAAAAGTAGTAGGGTCACCATACTTTTCTTAAATACGGAAAAGGAATACTTACACACTTTTTTTACTTTTAATTTCTCTAAGTTTTTTATTCCCAGCCAAAATGTTAATATAAAACACTTGAAACTAATTACATATTTTGCTGTGTCTTATCACCTAATGAATAAAATTGCACAGAAATTTAAATAAAATAAAGGACACTTAACGGTCCAATGTAAAAACAGATAAATAAAACAGTTCAGTGTGCATAAGTAGTACGCAACTTCAGTTTCGTTACTACGAAGCCTGGGCGATATGATAAAGCTTATCGCAAACGTGCCCATTTTTTCTATGAACGGTTCTTCGGTCCGTCGGTGGGTGCACAGCTGTGACGATGCGTTGGGTGCCGAGTCGTGCTTGCCAGTTGCTTTGTAAATAGCCAGTGCTGGCTCGAACTCGCGCGACGCATGACGTGTGCGTTGCGTCCATCACGTGCCATCAGACGCCTGACAGATTCTCAGTATGCACCGGTCGTCATGCGAGTA
>CAJQZN010010274.1:0-14989 GCA_907164685.1 Colias eurytheme | reverse complement strand
CATATTTAATATTTATAATCGGTTTTATTTTTATTTTAAAAGTTTATCAAACCTCTCAAGCAAGCGCTAATATCCTAATATTAAAATTGATGTAATAAATATTAGTTTTATTGTTATTTTATTATATTTTACAGTGTGTAAACGATACGACTGAATATAGTACAGGCAGTTAATTAAACAGCGCTTAACAGATAGTCTAGGCCATCCATGAAACAGGCTGATTTAACCAGTTTTCTATAGCATATTATGTATACATTTTCATAGTCACGTACTTTGTTGTATGTGCACGTGTTTAATAACATTATAAGTTATAACCTATCCACGCTGTGTAATAACATCAAAACCTTCTACGGATATCTTTATCATAACTTAGCGTCGCGATATCTTTCAGAGGCCAAAATACAATAAAGATAATTCTGCTTACTAATAAATTTATCTTTTGGCATTTAGATATGTATTAAATTGTTACTGTTTTCCGGTTGCTATACAGGTAGGAAACATTATAAAATTTCTAAAAGACATTAGCAATATGCGATATCGAATTCATAAATGAAATGCATAAAGATGATTTATTGACTTATTGTGTTCATTGCTTGGTAAATACTAACACTAATTGTGTAACAAGATAATTTATTTTCCATTAACAATAAAGTTAATAAATAAAGATCGTCCATGTACTATTTTCAATTAATTCTCGTCAGTTAATTAATACATTTACGTAATTCTTAGCATTAAAATATCTGTATTGAAACGCTACAGTAGTCAGCCAACATACATTGCAAATATTTTAATACTATTACCATATGTCAATAACAACGTGGTGTATTGTATAGTCTGAGTCACTAATGGTTGCATCAGACTCTACCGACCAATGGAAAACGAACAAATATATTTTGCAGTAGCAGCCTTCACGGTTTAGTCATGACGACAAACCCCGTAATTATTATGTTAAGTATTGTTTTATCACGACTATTATGTGTAAGTTTTTACTTATATCGCTAGTATTAAGGATATAGGAGAGAAATTTCCCTATGTGATGACAAAATTAAGTCTCAAAAACACATTTTGACCTACTTAACACAAAACAAAGGGCATATATAACCTTAATCGAAATTAAAGACAAACAACATAAAAACATGTATTACGAAATAACTAAACCAAGGCTTGAAAGCTATAAACACTTGTACAAACTAACCTGGACTATGGAATGTATTGTCGTTGATGAAGCTTGGTACCACATTCTGTTCGAAGTCCAATATATCGAAGGCATCTTGGTCCGTGGAACTGTTGGAGGCGTCACTAGTGTTTTGTATGATCACATCTTGAGCGTTACCAGGACTCATGGGTTCGAGGTTCGCTGAATTAACATCTTCGTCGCATGAATTCTGAATGAGAAACGGCGATAGTTGTTGTTCGAAGTCGCTAAAACAAAAGTATTTATTTAAAAATTACGCTGGACATTAAACGAAGACAGACCTACATATTTAGGGCAATAAGTTCGAAGATATGTGATATGTATGTTAGTTTTCATGGTATTCAATGCTACCTCTACTACGCACATTTTTAGTAGGTACATAAAATCTTTACAAAGTTGAAAACATGTCAATATCGCAAAGCATGGATATCAATAATGAACTATGAACACGTAAATTGTTAATTTAATACGCTCGATATCAATGTTATTTCTTCGATGCACAATTTTCACTCTCGCTCGTATTTTGACATTTCCCTTTTCGTCAAGGTGAGTTGCATGCTTGTAAGAACACCATAAGTAACAGTTGACTTGCCCAGGAAGCGAGTCCATATACGACAAAGCGAAGGCAAACAATAAGGAAGAAAATTGGTAAAAGTTATAGGTAAAAATTATATCGAAATTAAATTGTATGAAAGAGCTATAATAAAAACAAGAATAAAACTCGTTCTTCAAATATCTAACTTACGTCTTACGTACATTTACATAACTAACATAAAATATAGCGTATTCGATAATGCCCAAAAAAGAAAACTGGTTTAAAACCTGTTGATTTTCGGCGGGAATGAGTATAAGATGTGCTCTTAGAAAGTGATATCAAGCCTTGAACCTGATTATTTAAGAATATTATAAACTTTATGTATATCACATACAGTGTCATCATCTAAACTCCCTGTATTACTATTTGCAATTATAAAAAAATATCGATAAATTCATCCATAATCATTATAACTCAACAACAAAATTATAATATCAAGGTGAAGAAAAGAATATTATATTGTAACAAAGATAGAGAGATATGACTAGCAAGTTGATACGTATAGGTATTTCAAGATAACATAGTGACCTCGATGTCATATCGATTGTTGCAATAGCGACACTTTATTTATATGTAATGTAAGTTCTTTAATTCAGAGACTTGACTATTTCAAAATATATGCCTAAGACAGTAGTATGAAATTGCAAAGCGAGAATAATTGAAGCTGACCATATAAAATTAAATATTTCTATGAGAATGCTTACCATAATATACGGGTTCTCTCTACGTTAATTTTAACGCAAAGTAGGACATACTATTCAGGTTTCAATACGTATTCTAATTGATATTACTAATGACTTTTCTACTTAGAAGTGATTGCATGATTAGTTGCGTTTTTTAATCATGAGATTATTTGATGTCGCTTAGTAATAATAAAGATTTAAATACTTAGGTATAATTTAATTATTGTTATTAATTACATAGTCCTAAATGAGTTCAAAAATATTCTAAGGTGCAATTATACAGTTATTTTTAAAGTTATGGGTAATTAGATCAAGCTAAACATTTTTCGGCATATGTAATTAGGTACCTAGCATCATTTTAACTTGAGAATGTTTATAAAAAAATAATAATATATGTACATTAAGGCTATAGACCTGCCCAGCACTTGGTTTGAATACCGTTAGCTTATTTAAGTTCAAGTGATTCATCGTCATGCATACCGACAGGTGTGATTAGAATTCTAACTCTTTCTGAACAGAAATGTTTAATTTATGTTAAGAAATAAGAAAAATAATGCAAACAAATGCAATCAATTTACATATATAAATTCGGCGTTCCCACGGTACTTACTGTACATGATGCACTTTAATTTATTAGAATATACGAATTAAATCTCCACAAGATTCTAATTTCTAATAATAAAAAGTATGAAACCTCCAAAGAGGCATTATTATTTTTTTATTTGTCTAGTAACTTATAATTTACTTGTTAGGCAGGTAAATTCATATAAAACCAAGCCTTACATTAATCCAGAACATAATTTATCTATAAACAAAATGTTTTAATAGATCCAACAACATGATTAAGTTACCAGCATCCAACATTCGCATGCTCTATACATTTATTCTTTACGTCGCGTAGGTACTTTTGGGGGCGCTGGTACCTACTGATTACGCTTTGAAAGTGGTTCACTGCATTGTGTAATATGATGGTATCGTTTAAATTTTAAACATCATAATATTATCTAATAGTTTTTTTTATAATTTTAGGTACATTTTTATTTTTTATTTTATAAAATTTTAAAGAATATAAACATTATTAAAAAAATTACTAAGTATTAATTTATTGAGCTTAGTGTGTAGGTACTTTGATAAATTTTTCTATTTGTACTTAATACGCATAAAAAATTCGTTAATCGTCGAAGTCAAACATCGTGAATAATTTACTTGGAAAATTCTCACTATATAAGATTTGCATACCATTTTACATAATAAGCAAGCTTAGATCTAAAGGTCAAGCAGTAAGGTTGAGTTTAATGATAACTTACATCACTGGGCAATTTATCATCTTAGAAAATGTTTACTTTTTAATGTGACACGATTGAACAGTGTATAAAGTGCAAATTGACACATGCCAGTGCAGTTTTAATGCTGTTATTGAGATAATAAGTGTGTCATAGTAACAAAGTTGGTAACAATTGTTTGGTAATTTTTATTTGAATGCATGTAGGAAGCTTAATCATATGTGACGCTCCATATTATCAACGAAATATGACCCATTTCACAATGGGTTTTAAATGGTGCATTCATTTGGCCACAGATAAATAATAACCATCAGCTATTTAAGCTTGTTTAGTTTGTTATACTTGCTATAGACTATAATGCATTTAGCAAATGTTGTATTTAAAATGATTACTCAATCAATCATTTCTATGTCATAATATAACATGAAGAACCAAATAACTAAGTCAGCATTCCAAGATTAAGCATTAATTTTTGCTTAATCAGCCAATTATTTATATGAAATAAGCGAAAGTTTTCAAATGTGTGTTTACATCACATGTCATCATCTTTATTGTACACAATATGCAATAAATTATAATTACTTCTTCTCTATGTGTAATTTATATTATTTTTTCAAACATAACCATTTAAAAAGCTCCTCTCACCTTGCCTCCTGTCACTTTTCCTAAATATCCATACTATATCTAGGCTAATATTATAAAGCTGAAGAGTTTTGTTTGTTTGTTTGAACACACTTATCTCGGGAACCACTGGTCCGATTTGAAAAGTTCTTTAGGTATTAGATAGCCCATTTATCAATGAAGGCTGTAGGCTATATATCATCACGCTGACCAACAGAAGCGGAGCTACGCGGTTGAAACCGCGTAGCACAACTAGTAATGTATAAAACAGACCACCAAATAATACTAATATGTAATAATTACGTATAAACTCACAATTCCGTTTGATCAGTGGACACGCCACTATCTGAACTGGAACTACTAAGTCCTTCTGGCTGCGATACATTGTCAGGGCACAGGTTAAAGTCCGGCATAGACTCCCCGAGGAAGTCCAACGAGCCCTGCTCTAGAGAGAATATATTCTCTAGAAGATCATCAGTTGACGTCTGCCAGGAGTCAGACTGTAAAGAATGGTATTATGAATTAAAACTGAAACGAATTGGACATAATATCTAGTGATGGTTAATTATTCAACATATTGCTCCATTTTTAAAGATTATGGGCATTACGGTGATGTTTATAAATTTTTTTTTTGCTTTAAGAATACCAGGGATATACAGACATATAACCTAATACGAGATAATTCGTCATATGCTTTGAGAGAACTTAATGGTATTTATAAACTCATTGTAAAGATCAGTTATGCAAAATTATTATTTAAAATAAATTGTATCTTCTACACTATAATATATGTAGAAAATTTCATAATAGTGCAGCGGTTTAAACTAAGTATTATGTGGCCATATTTGTGTCCATCAATCTTTGTGTATAATATCAAAATAAGAAGATAACATCAACATTAGTGAAAACACTGAAAAAAGCAACTGATTGTTAGTTGTTACATATTATTAACTCATCCCATTAAACAAACTCATATTCATACAGGTAAAAACTATTATTCATAATGATCTGATATAATTAAATTTATCATACATTACTAATTAAGATTCACTGCAATTAGTAAATGATGTAATTTATCACAATACAATGATCTTCTTAATTATGTTTTCTTGTTACGAAAATATAACGAAATTATCAGATTTATACTTATTTTATGTAAATTATTTCCTGTATAATAAAGATATATTTAGAAAAATAAAATATATGTAAGAGAAAATAATAATAAAATATGTTTTAAAAATATATGGTTGTTTTTTATTAATAAGCGAAGCAGTTTCAGAGCACCTTTTACTTAGTTACATGAAATATACTTTCATTTCATACTTTTACTTTGAGATATAAAGTGAAAGGTGATGCATTTTATGCATAATTTAATTAGGTTATTTTAATTTGCTTCCTCTTTTACTTAAATTCTTAATAACAATTGAAAATATAAACTAACCAAGAAGACACCCAACAACATTTTTACCCATAAGTCACATAAGTAGCTAAAAGTGGTTTATAAAATTAAGTGCAGCATAATGTTTAAACTGGTTTGATGCAGACAAATGTTTGTCATTATATAATTCCTATTAGATCTGTAAAAAAGTCTGACTATTGTTGTGTAAAATTTAATTTAAATATAAACAAGAATAGTCCTGAACTATCTATAAACTCCAAGAGTTATATTGAATAATAGAAATAAGTGAATTACCTCAAACAATGATAAAAGGTCTAGTTTCTTATCCATTTTGAAGGATAAATTTGCATGGATATTACATCAACACATTAAATCCAACGAAACCAAACAAACCACACAGATATTCTACAAGAGAGTCTTCACTAGTTATGTTCACAGAAATGATAACTTAATATATTTTCTGTTATGAAACTGAAAAACACTGTTGAATATCCAGCTGACATATGGCTAAGAGAGCGACCGCATGGTGCCTAGCTGGCAAGCAAGCCGTGAGCACTATAACTTGTTTACGTGTTGCGTTACGCCGGGTTCTCGCACATATAATTTCGCGCTTCTACCGCGACACTGACGGGGTAAATCCGTTTTCCGTACTGCGGCACGTTAAATACCTACTAATTAGATAAGGAAAAACGTAGAGACTCAATAAATGGTACCGGCGCGCGGGCCACGTCCGATCCAATAACAAAATGAACGGATAACGGTAAAAGTAGGGGCATAGTCCCACGAAAGCTGTTCTACGGCTTACGCCCGTCCAAAATTCATTGCTTAACTGCGCGTCTAATAATTCGCTCGCTTCCTTTCACAATTTACACTACACATTTCACTATTATCTGACGCTCGGTGTTCACTGAACAAACGAGTCATGATATGTTATCAATAAACGACTGCGACATTGCTGATTCCTGAAAATAGTGTAAGTTATCAAATCAATGGCAATTACCAACCATATTCTGCTGAAAGCTATCCATTCTATGATAGTCAAATGTTCCTGTATTTACTTCTTGGTCATTCCTGGAGAGATATTCCAAGAAATTATTCATATCTTCGTTAACGAGCGTCATGATTTCGACGTTTCCATTTCATTATGATTTTTGTATAAAATTGTTTTAATTATCTTATTATCCTTAATAAATGTAGATTATAAATCACTGATTTTTAGCACCATTTATTAGAAAAACATTACTCCGAAGTAAATAAAACGCTATAAAAACATGACAGTTCAAGACAGCTTCCAACGTGGAAATAATGACGTCACGAAAGTCGGGCACTGTCGGTCGGACACATAGCTCAATGTTATTGGTGCGTTCATGTTACAACTCAATTTATATCAATGCCATCTATGAGGAATCATGGAAAACTTTTGACAACCAAAACGTTTCATTTTACGGTCTTTGCGCATTCACTCTCTCACACTTACAAAAAATAAAGTAACTGAATCGAATTTAAATTCTTTACATAACATGACCTGTTAATTATGTAAATAAAAAAAAATATTGTTCAAATATGTTAAATAAGAAATGAAGAGAAAAAGAATATTTTATAACCACATGTAGGAATAATTTCCTGCAACTACTCAGAGCATAATATTTATTTTTGGTTGCTAACTTTTTTAAGTAGGAGAATTTTAATTCCTATATCATTATTCTTCATCATTGCCTGATTCTGCTCATAGAATTTATATTTGCTCTAAATACCTATTTAAATTTATAATAAGTTATATCCCACATAAAAGAAAATACTACATGTTTTGTATTAGTAATGTGTAGGTACCTAATTTTATGTGCGCGGTAGAATTTTTATTTAGCATGTCGGGTAAACCACCCAATTATTGGCACTTTAAGCAGCTATTTCACAAAACCGGTGAAATTTTCATGTACAATTATGTTTTAATTAAGAAAAAAACATTTATACTGGTATTCTAATCTATAGAGAATATTATAAAGTACTTTTCAATTTTAAATTAAAACGCTTTATTTAATATAGTGAACCTTTAAAAGAAAAACCTAAAATACCAGTTGCTGGCATAGTCAAACCTTTTATTGGCAGTGATTGTTACCTATTATTGTCACTATTCAAGATTGAAAAATATTTACTAGATCTTAAGTAGAGCTTTCAAAGTGTGTATTATGACATTTTAAAGTTAATTTGTACCATTCATAAATTAACAGAAATTAATTTTGAAATAAACAAAATAAAAGACTTTGTTCAACGAAATGTCACATTTATTTGTAGAGGAACATATTACATATTTCAGTTGGAACGCTTACGATTATCTTACATTTAATTAAATCGCAGCTCTGGTTGAATGAGATCATAAGTAATTTTTAAGTTTCAATTAACATTTTTGTGTGCCAATAAAATCGATAAACAGATTTTAAACAGCCCAATTGTTGGCATACCACAATTATAACTAAAAGTTGGAGGTTAAATTTTAAAATAATGTTTAAAAAAGGCAGTTCATACATTCAATAATAAGACAAAATGAAAATGCATAAGAAAAACACAACGGAATTGCAATTTCTTTTAAGTTCATGATAGCTCTTACCTTAGTAAAAAACGAATATTTTGAATATTTTTGCCACATAAGTCCCGGCTTGTCAAACAGATGGTTAATACGCCGCAATGTTTTAAGAAATAAAAAACATTGTTTGCTAGTTGAGTTAAGAATGATACGCTACTTATTAATTTCTACTACAAAATTTATACTGGCTACAAAAAAATCTTAATTTTCTTAAAAAACTGGAGCATGGAGTGCCAATAATAGGGTGGTTTACCCTACTTAGGTACTTATTGCCTATTATAAAATTTCATACTACCTACTTGCTCTGTGATTTCATTCAAATTTAGCACACATCATCGCACATCTCTGGTGGACCGTAGACACGCAGTCAGAGGTTATATTGGGTGCTTTATAACGGAATTGAATGGGAAAAAGAGGTGCGATGTAGAGGTGGTAAAGACGAAGCTATCCGTGAATATGGGACTAAGATATGGGAGCGTGCTCCTGAGCGGCGTGTTTCAAGTTTCAAGTACAGACAGGCCAATAAAAACGATTTTTTTTTTCATAAATATCTTCATAATTTTATCTCAGCTCCTCGGAAACACGGCTGGTGGCAGAATATTCATGGGCTTACAAGCCCGGTCGCGGAAGAATTCTAACAAATACCCGCGGCCCCATCATTAAAGCGGCTCGACGGAACACAGTGGGGTTTTAGTCGGTAAGAATCCGACATAACCCACGGCTCCTTAGTCCTTCCCCGGGGGCCGTGGGTATCTTTGGAAGATTTCCCCACTATAAAAAAAGGGCTTACAAGCCCGTGGAAGAAACTAAGAAAGTAAAGAAAGTGTTTACATACATACCTATAAATAAATGAAATAAAGATTACCTAACATTAAATAATTCAGCGTAGACACATATTAAAAGACTTTCATTGATCAATTACAATGAAAAACATTTTTTAGGTTTGAAATTTGAAGCGCGCTTTTTGAATTCTATCTGTTGGGTCAATCACATGATCACAAATTACTTAATAGTTGTTCAATGAAAATTATATATGATGATTGATGTGTGCGTATGTTCGGCCTACTAGGAACAGCCTACAGGTCGAACCGGCTTATTACTACCCTCTCATTAGATTGGAATATTAAAAATAGATTAATCACCAGTAAACCGGTAAAAATTAATAAAATTCAACGTTACATGTGTTCACAATACACTACACAATCTATGTGTAGTTGAGTACGAGCAAGTTGTGGGATTAGGTACCTAATTTAAGTATTAGTTAAGTCATGTCTGGTGCACTACATACAAAAGACGATTAATGCCATCCGTCTACCAATAGATGCCGCTAAGTGTATCATTTTAACCAGCAAAAAATAAAATTAGATTTAATTGCAATTTCATTGCTTTTTATAATTTTTTACATACTTTTGTAAATGGAACCTACCTATTTAATTTAATTTTCACTCGATTTTAACTAATTTTACTGAAAAGTTTATATTCAAAACAACGCCATCTCATGAAACTACTATAAACAAGTTATTCTCCTCCGATTTGGCGATGCTAAACGAATACTAGATGGCACTACAGACGTTTTTACGTTACTTTTCACGTTTTTAACACAGACTAATAATAATATCACAGACCACAGACTAATAATAATATACTACGTTTTTAATACATAACCTCATTGCCTTTGCAGTACCTATAAAAAATATTGTAAATGGGTTAAAGCCGTTATTAATTATTACTAACTGCGTTCCTGTAGCGGCTTATATTTGGTAGGTACCTAGTGTATTGATCGTTTTCATACGAAAAATGAATTGTCGGAAAACTTGCGAGATTGTGTGAATATTTGATTGCAAGATCTCATTACAAAATAATATACATAATACAACCTATACTTAAACCGTAGTAAGTATATTATTTCTAGTCACATTTAATTATAAGTATATAAATTAAATAAATATTAAAGGACAATATTACACAAATCGACCTAGTCCCACAGTAATCTCAATTAAGGCTTATGTTGTGGGTACTAGACGACGATAAATATAATTTAATATTTCATAAATACATATATAGATAACACCCAGACCCAAAAACAAATAATCAAGTTCATCACACAAATATTTGCCCTGACCGGGGATCGAACCCGGGACCGTCAGCTCAGTAGGCAGTTACTTTACCTCTGCGCCAACCGCGTCGTTAAGAATATCAAGAATTCATAATGAAAACATCATAATGATAATAAATCGAAACTAAAGTTAAATACCTACCTACGTCATCTTGTTTTATTTTCTAAATAATCCTATCAGATTACCTTTATAATTTATATGAAGTATGAACCAAAAAGTTTTGAGATTTAAACCGTAGAAAAGGTTTTGAATGATCCTTTGCGTTTTTTTTCTTTATGCGCCTAAAATGAAATATTTCGACATCGATTCCCATAAGAATGAAGTATTTTCCCGTTATAAAAAGTAGCCTATGTTCATCAGGTAGGTATAATTTTTGCTTCGAATGGTGAAATAATTTTTCAAATCAATCCAGTAGTTTCGGATCCTATCCAATACAAACAAACAAACAATCAAATCATTTCTGTTTTGTAGATAAATACGAAAGTTACTCCGTCATAGTAGGACAAAATAGAAAATAGTGGGACCACAAGAAAATAGGTATTCCCGCACGCGTCTGAACCGATTTTGACGGAAATTTCGATATACATACACGGTACATACCTACGTTGAAAAAGGACATCTCAATTTTGTTGCATAAATAGGATTCAAGGTGTAGGAACAGGGATTGAATAAGGCACACGGTTGAAGCCGTAGAATGAAAGTTGGTAATTTATAAGATTAATTTATTGTAAAATAAACTACTTCATTTTACTTAAACATATTCTATTTATCATTCATTGACTTATCATAAACTTTTGAGTCTAGTTAGGTACTAGTACCTATTATGTGAAAATTTTGAAAAAAATGTTTTCTTTAGGAAATTATTAGCATTAATTACCTTGTCTTGTCATTAATTTATTTACCTACTTGGTAATAATCGGTCGAACACTTGTTTAAAGTTTATTTTCCTTGCCTTTTCCAGGTAATCTAAATTATTTAATTTTTGCAGTAGGTAATTAATTCATTTCGGCTTGAACAGACAAGGCCATTAGGTGAAGCGAGATTGCCAAATATGGGTGATCTGTAGATTGCCGTCCTGCTGTCGAGCGTTCGCGGTACGGACGCCGCGCTGTTGCCGCACTGTGCATTTTGTATGAAAACAAACGACCGGCCGTGCGCCGTACGACAAACGCACAGCTTCGGCACTGTAGCGACTAGCGGTCCGATACGAAACGCATAAATTGAAAGAGCCATAAGTGTTGGAACAACATTCCACCACCATTTAACCAGTTTGACAAATATTAATAATTTTCGTTTCCAATACCGGAGACATATTTTAAAATCCTGTTCTAACCCTGCATTTGTATCGAATTACAGTTTACACATAAACTTTAATTAAATATTTATTTTATTTACTGGTTATAATATAACATAACATTATATAGACCGTTATTTTCTGCCTATTTATCATTATAATTATAAACATTGTAAGTATATGTTAACGGAAATGTATGTAATCCGTCATTGTATAAAATTCCCAGGAAATGTATGTAATTCCTAAAATCGCATGGAAATGTGTGAAATAAATTATTTTATAGTACACATTTCCTAGGAAATCCATATATTACCTAACTAACAGTCGGAAATGTAAAACATCTAAGATATTGGAAGGTACGCGGGACGAGGGGTATGTATGTCGCAATCGGATTGTATAATCCGCCGAATTACAAACGGCCGGCATTTTGTAATATGCCGAAAATTCGTAATCAGAAATTTTTGGTTTGGATAAGGGGGTGGGTTAGGTTAGGTTCGTGTTTTTTAGAACTATACAGAAATAGGAGTGTATAAATAAATATTTGGGTACCGTCAAATCAAAAATTTTTATCCTTGTTACCTCTGTAAGCTACCACAATCGAGAGTTTCGTACATGAAATTATTGGGCATCTCATCAAAATAAAGCTACTCACGAAAAATTAGCTTGATAGTAATCACTTGCAAAAATGGACGATGTATCCCGGACTATTACTCAAATTTAGGTATATTTAACGTCGCAACGTGGTTCGCGGGACATCACGCTCACGTAAACATAGCGCAATCCATTTTATAGACCATCTTCATACTTGATATTTTTTTTTTTAAATGTTTATTGAAATTGATTCCAGAAGATTACTGGGAACTTTAAAAAATTCATTTTGTTACTTTTATTAGTAGGTACGATCCTTATAAGTATTTTAGTGTATTCAACCAACTTAAAAAAGTGGGACTATTTTACAAAAATTTGAATATGAATTGTATTATTGTATACAATATCGAAGCTTTTTAAGAAATGTATAAAATACTTTTTTAAGGACGCTGTCACAAATCTGCGCTACTCAAATTTAGGTATTTAACGTCGCAACGTGGTTCGCGGGACATCACGCTCACGTAAACATAGCGCATTCCATTTTATAGACCATATTCATACTTGATATTATTTTTTTTATATTTTTATTGAAATTGATTCCAGAAGATTACTGGGAACTTTAAAAATTCATTTTGTTACTTTTATTAGTAGGTACGATCCTTATGTGTATTTTAGTGAATTCAACCAACTTAAAAAAGTGTGACTATTTTACAACAATTTGAATATGAATTGTATTATTGTATATTGTGTACATATTATTCATATATCGAAGCTTTTTAAGAAATGTATCTATAAAATACTTTAAGAATTATTATCATACATAATATTATGTTACCGGCAATATATTAAACCCGGCATTGTATTTGTATGCAATTCTTAGTAAATGTATGTTATTCCGAGAAACAGTCGGAATGCAATAAATTAAATTCGTCACATTACCTATATCTTTAAATCTGAACTTTTCCTAAGTAGCAAACACATTTGCAAATTTGGGTGGTTTTTGGGGTAGCTATTAACCAATATGAGGTCAAAACTAAAATCCAAGATGGCGCCGACGAAAATTTGAAATCTTTTCGTCATGGGTGTCATTTTCAAGGAGTTGGAGTAGCTATTAATCAATATGAGGTCAAATTTAAAATCCAAAATGGCGCCGACGAAAATTTGACATCATTTCGTCATGGGTGTCATTTTCATGGTAATTGGGGTATCTATTAACCAATATGAGGTCAAAACTAAAATCCAAGATGGCGCCGACGAAAATTTTACATCTTTTCGACACGGGTGTCATTTTCATGGTTTTTGGGGTAGCTATTAACCAATATGAGGTCAAAACTAAAATCCAAGATGGCGCGGACGAAAATTTTACATATTTTCGTCATGGGTGTCATTTTCATGGTTTTTGGGGTAGCTATTAACGAATATGAGGTCAAAACTAAAATCCAAGATGGCGCCGACGAAAAATTTGACATATTTTCGTCATGGGTGTCATTTTCATGGTTTTTGGGGTAGCTATTAACAAATATGAGGTCAAAACTATAATCCAAGATGGCGCTGACGAAAATTTGACTTTTTTTCGTGATGGGTGTCATTTTCATGGTTTTTGGGGTAGCTATTAACGAATATGAGGTCAAAATTATAATCCAAGACGGCGCCGACGAAAATTTTACATCTTTTCGTCATGAGTGTCATTTTCATGGTTTTTGGGGTAGGTATTAACCAATGTGAGGTCAAAACTAAAATCCAAGATGGCGCGGACGAAAATTTTACATATTTTCGTCATGGGTGTCATTTTCACGGTTATTAGGGTATCTATTAACCAATGTGAGGTCAAAACTAAAATCCAAGATGGCGCCGACGAAAATTTTACATCTTTTAGACACGGGTGTCATTTTCATGGTTTTTGGGGTAGCTATGTAGGTATTATCAAATCCCCAATGTAACCGTCGATAAATAGGTATATTTTTCTTACTCCTTTAAAGTAAACTTAAATAAAATAACAAAAACGTAAACAACTACAGTTTTGTAGAAAGTCTTAAAAAAACAAATTTAAAGAACATTGAAATGCATATTTAGAATTTAGAAATGTAATATAAAACGCAACTCTGTGGCAATCATCATCTGTGTTTATATTCTGACAGATATTATTAACTTTAAATATATTCGCTAAACTATATTTAAAATATAGTTTATCTAAAACATTTAAACGAAGAGAATAAAATAAAAAAGAACGTGTGTGCCGAAAAAAGTGGCAGGAGTGAATTTTCTTTGGCGAGATTCATAGATACCAAAATCGCCGCCTTGCTCCATAACGCGACAGTATTACCATGACGCGATTTTGAAATTCGATGACCATCTTGGATTTTAGGTTTGGCCTCATATTCGTTAATAGCTACCCCAAAAACCATGAAAATGACACCCGTCACGAAAAAAGTCTAATTTTCGTCAGCGCCATCTTGGATTATAGTTTTGACCTTATATTCGTTAATAGCTTCTCCAAAAACCATGAAAATATGACACCCATGATGAAAAGATGTCAAACTTTTCGTCGGTGCCTTCTTGGATTTTAGTTTTGACCTCAAACGGGTTAATAGCTACCCCAAAAACCATGAAAATGACACCCATAACGAAAAGAT
>CAJQZN010010268.1:0-12449 GCA_907164685.1 Colias eurytheme | reverse complement strand
GACGCATAAATTAAATACCTTCGAAACTAATATGAAATTGACGTATTAATTGTTTGACTAAGTATTTACATCGATATTGATGAGTTTTCTTCGAGAATAGAAACTATGAGTTTATCAGTATTAGGTATTTTAACGTCGTTTATTTAACCATCGTCAAAGGTACTTAATCTCGTTGTTAAAGTATCCCTAATAGAAAACGCGTTAAAATAAACACAAAGGGTTTCCTTTGAATAGATGTGGACCCAAAATACAAAAGGTTTGAGACATATTGTTCCTAAAGAGGATGCATGAACTCTCTACGCACTTAATTTTTACTCAATTTAATATTAATATTTCTTTGTATCGTTCATAATGGGGGTGTTGATTGATAATGTAACTTGACCGTATTTTATATGTGTTCAGTAGAGAGTAGAGACCAATAAATATAAAATAATAAATTTGGCGTATTGAATTGATTTGTGAATGTAAAGTACAGGAAACTTTCTCCTTTAAATAAGGTTATATGAATGAAATAATAAATAGTGTAATCTGCAAACTTTACTCCATTATAGAATATTGAGAAATATTTGCAGATATTATCGTTTACAATACAGATTTTACTAAATATCTATGTTATTTTCAGGTAATAATATATTTGGACGCAATAATAAGCGAATAAGTACTTAGTATAGAACGAATGTATGTCTGTTACATAATATTATATACAATATACACGCATTTATAAAATATAAACTAAAATACGTGTTACATGTGCTATAACTGCGAGGAATGCGAGTGCCTCCCTGAGGGCAGCAAAATGTTACAATTTTAAGTATATTATAGTAGATATCCTGCCCACTAGAGAGAATCTAGATATTTGGAATAACATGCTACTAAGTATACAGTGACATGTTTTTCGTTTTTGATCTGTTAATTAATTTGATAAAATTAATGTCATATCAAAATATCTACATAAATATTATACATACAATAATTTACTCTATATTGTTTGTAGACTTAAAGTAAATTTTGGATAATCCAAATGATAAGATTAAGTATTGATAAAATGTTTGAACAAAAGAACATATTTGTATTTTACATACATATAGAAATATATTATTTTGTTAAGTGCCATATTAAATTGGAAACATTTATGGAAGTCATTGTCATAATAATAATTTTCCGTAGCTCGTAGACACGACTACGCGATGTAGAGTCTCTTTCAGAAAATGCTCGCCTTCATAAGTTTTGGCTTCATAAATAGTATGTAATAGTTGTCACTTTGTAACTTATTTTTAGCGAATCAAAACGAACAATCAAATAATCTATTTATATCACGAGGTCATTGTCAGCATGATGTCACGTCTTACACGATGAGCTAGTTAGCTTTTTATTCAATTTACACGATGTAATAATGTCACACTATACGGGCGATGGTTGGCTCGTTTGACCCACTTCCATACTTTATGGGCCCTATTCACAATGGTCATCGTTGGGCGAGTAGAGGCCATCACGATAGTGAAGACCTGTCAACGATCAACCGTGATTGCAGATGTTTATTCATAATCGCCGTAATGGCAGCAAACTTCGACGATCATGTGTTGGGCCAACGCTGCCCATTGTGAAGAGGACCCAATAGATTGCTCTAGAACTTGAGTATCGGCGATTGTTAACTTTGACCTCACATGCGAATCCTTTTGTACGTCGTTTCAAGTCCAAACAAAGAGGTTTGCTCCCGAGAACATGGTAATTACTCTGTCGGGTTGGCTCAACGCCTGAGGCGCTGCTATATTAGTTTCAGATATATGGACTATAAAGTGTTCGAGACTAGACTTGTAGAACAAAAAGTATATTCAATCTAACCGTAAAGAATGAGAGAATAAATTAAAGAAAACGTTATGTGCTAAATTCTGCTACTTATGCAGTGAAGCGAAATATAACACACACACTAAAAAAATAACACATACTAAATAAAAAAGTAATACCTAATTAATTGTTAATAATATTCAATACAGTTTTGTAATTATGCAGTATTTTTTTATTGGGGTTTTTAGTATTATTATCAAAATTAAATTATTCCTTATCTTTTAATACAGATTGTTTAATGTAATAATACCTAAGCTTTAAATTTTCGGTAAATTTATAAATTGTTTGATGAAATAATATGCAGGCGTGGTAAAATAGCAACTGAAATATCCTTTAAAATTATTTTATAAATAGAATTCACGCAAATCTCTGAAACAAATCCCGTTCTAACAAATCCTGTCACTTCCAGAGATATTGTATTATTGTTTATTCATAATTTTGTGCAAATAATTGCTTTTGAGTGTTGTTTTGCATTTCAAATAACTTTGGGCTAAAATATTTGATATTTATATAAATTTTATACTTTTATCGTTATTTCTATACGAATTAGAAAGGTATAAACTGAGACATAAGTTAAATGCATTTCGAATTTGTTTCATGCATCGATTTTCTGATCGAGTTAAAAGTTTTGACCTTCTATAGGAACTACTATTTACTAGTCAATCGGGAGAAACCCAGGACCTCGTGGTTAGTTAAAGCGTGATAAAAATAATAGCAAAAAGGAGGCGGTTAATCGAAATTTGACTTACAGATAGCCACTATAATATCCGCTAAGAAAGAATTTTGATTAGTTCTGCCTCTATATGGATAAAATACTACATGAAAGCTAGTTATGTATAAAGATATACAATATATTTACGTCAGTTATTAATAACGAAATATTTCCCACTCGCTTTCCGCCCGCGGCTTTGCCCGCGTTTTCAAAGAAAGCCCGTTCCCGTAATATTTCCGGGATAAAACCTATCCTATGTCCTTTCTCGGGTATCAAAATATCTCTATACCAAATTTCATGCAAATTGGTTCAGTAGTTAAGGCGTGATTGAGTAACAGACAGACAGACAGAGTTACTTTCGCATTTATAATATTAGTATGGATTAATTGCTTCAATATTGAATCATTCATCACAAAGGAATTAAATGTAATTAACAGTCAACGAGACTTTAAACTTATTAAAATGTGATAATTAGTGTGCCATAAGCAAAGCGGCTTAACTATTAAAATTAATTTTAAATCATTTAGAACGCCAGTATCACAAAATGTGTAAATTAAAAAAATACAATATGAAATTCGTAGCGAATATTCAATTATATCTACTTTCGTATTTACGAATAAAATGAAGTCGCACCCAAATGAACGAGTCATTATATAATTAAACATGTAATTAAATTAGGTTAATGGAATGAAACCGCAAAGAGGTGACAGTATAATATTGTTACTTCTGTGTACGAAAATAAGACGAATGTTTAATGCAATATATTCAAAGGGAAATTGCCTTAAAACGAAAGAGACAGGATTTATTCAACGAAGAATTAATTGCCTTTGAAGGACTTAACTTCTATCCCGTTGTATTTTCTGAACAAACATAAATAATACAATGAATATAATACATTATGTATTAGAAATTTAAATGGGGAAACTCATTATGTTAATATAAAAGAGCAGAATGATACACAAATGTATAAAGATAAATCAAACTTCTTAGTCACTGAGCAGTAGGTAGGTAGGTACTATAGATATAAAACTCTATAATATACTCATGGTCACAGTATAAGAATAAACTACAGTAATATATTCTTACGGTCATTGTATTCGAATAAAATTTATGTGGCAAATTATACGATAAGCAGTAACAATCACATTACCACATCCGTAAAAAAATGTTATCATAATATTAAAAAAAAAACACTAATATGATAAGGAAGTAGAAATTTCAATTATCAATTATTATTCTTTACTTACACTATATTAATTATATAAATTAGAAAATAGAACAAAATATTACAGCCACAAATGCCTTTGTACTAACTCTTCGAGTATTCAAGAACTTAATATTGTACGTACTTATTTCCGTCAACAGTCCCTAATAATAACAAGCTACGTATCTCTTCAGTTGTAGATAATGTTTTCCTTAACAGGCACTCAGGGTCCTCGATTATATAACCTCGATATTATTCAATATGGCAGCCAATTCGACAATGCTATCTGATAGAATTATTGCGGTCTAGAGTGCTTATCATATCGTCTTCCTGTTGAACTGCTGTGTAAGTGTATATAACTATTTATTGGTATGTAGTTGTGCGTGGTTGTGCCCCAATGAATAGGGAAATGTTAATCATAAATATAACATTTTATTGGTATATTGTTGTGCATAAATTATTATAAGTTAGGGCAAATATCATAATGATATAAACCCGAAAGTTTATGAGTATAGATGTGTGGATGATGGATTACTCTTTCACGCAAAATCAGCTGATCTGTATGAAAGTCATAAAGAAGCGATTTTTTACTATGTTTTAGTTTTATACCTTGTAAATCCGAATGAAGCCCGGTCTAGCACTAACAAATATTTATAGACGATTGCACGTGGTACCAATACCAAGGCATTGAAATAATACATCGATATATTGATATTATATGTTTTCCAATTACCATCGACCAGCAAGGTCTTATCTCGTACATTCCACGTTCCTAGATTCTGTTTACTCAAAGGCTCAAACATCAATGTTTTCGCTTCGCCTCAAATAAATATAAAGAATTATGAAGGTTCTGTGACCTTTCCCACTATGATTCTAAATCTAATTCTATTCAGCAATACACGAGGTGTATTGGATTATATCAATTAGTATGTTAAACAAAGGGATTGTATCTTGTATCAATTGTATTTAGATTATAGATTATAGGTTTATGTTAACGTTAATTATATGTATTACTTAGATTATTCCCTCTGTACTAGTTGCTTGCTAGAAATTAAGATTAGTGTGATATAAATTATTATATACTCCATTGTTATTTAAATTTAATTAGGTATTAACAAGTCAATAACTGCGTTAAAAACAACCGACTTCAAACTTGCACTTGCAACATTTACAAATACAGACAAAAATGCTCATAAAATAAAAACTACTGGGCCTATCCGAATAAAATTTTTATGGGACCAATTCGACACCATCCCGCATCGAACAAAAAAAGAATCACGTAAATCGGTTCAGAAACCACGGAGTAATCGGTGTACATACATAAAAAAAAAAAAAACATACCGGCCGAATTGATAACCTCCTCCTTTTTTTTGAAGTCGGTTAAAAAAAATAGTAAATTTAGCTAAATTGCAGAAGCACCCATAAATTAATATTTAGCCTCATTCAAATTAGAAGTATAGTTTTCTTAAAAAAAAATACGTCGGTAGATATTATATAATTTATTTTTGGTATAAAATGGAATACTTGTTTGTTATATAAACGATTTAAATCAAAAACTACTCGATTGATTTAAAAAAAATAATTTCCGATTAGAATGATTAACATTTCCAAAACATATTGACATAATTACATTGGATAATTTTAGTAACAAACCTAAAATTTTTAGTTCAAACTAACTCATCACACAACGACTAGGTATCTACTTATCTAAACACAATAAATAGGAGTTTAACTTTTGTATATTTTTACAAAGCTTAAAGTTTTATATTTTTAATGTCCAATACAAAATGGTCATCTTTTCTTAAGACCTCAAGAAGAATGATTTTTAGTAAATTAACGTACATGTTATTGCAGTTAGCAGTTATATTACTTGTTACAAATTCGCGAAGTGCTAAATAAATGTAACGTTATAAGAAATAAATATTTCCTTCCATCTATAATTATTTAAATTATATTATATCACTATAATATCTACCTAACATATCGTATTATGAACATAAAACCAATCACATGTAAACAACGAATAATGTATTCGTCAATAAAACATTGATCAAAGAAAATATTTACATAAAACAAGTACGAACTATCTTCATAATATTATCTCAGTGTCATAATATCCATGCAAAATTTCGCTCATAAATCTCATACACTGCGAAAATCCATTAAGTAGGTACGACTCATCCTGACTAGACTATAATCGGACTTCTAATGTTTACCATCATTCATCGCATGTCACATTTTGACAGATTATGAATTTAAAACAACCACCTACCTACATCCACATCACGAAAGTTCGTTCCTACGCCCTCTGGAACAGTTGTTCACGAACTTGTTTATAATTATTTAATTGTTATGCACGGGACTCGCGGCGTCCTCAGCGAAAAGATACGCGGCTGTTATTCTACGCACACGTTTTCAACTGCGGTTCCTTGCGATCGCGCTTGGCCGTTAAGCGCCGCGCATGCGCACTATATTCTTTCATACGGCCACAAATTTTTCTCACGGAATTACAAAACCGCAGCCGTAGGTAGCACTTGGGATTTCCACGTAATGTAATCACCGGAACAACAGAATGTAACGAGATTTTTTCTCTCGTGTAATTTCAAGTGATATTTACATGAAAGTGAATGAATGAATGAAAATTCTTTATTGCTTAAAAAATACAAATAAAAAAGCACACAACACATATAAAACAAGCAAAAGGCGGCCCTATCGCTAGGTAGCGATATCTACCAGGCAACCCTTAGAGTATAGGGAATAAACAAAACAAAAAGTGGGTGAGCAAAAACAAGGCAATACAAACAAGGAAAACTAAATAAAATATTATATCATAAAGTGAAATTATTCAATTTGAAAGTGCTATATTTAAAAAGGCAGGTGTAAGTTTTGAATGTCTTTTTTAAGACAAAACACGAAGGACATTCCCCTAACGATTCCCACTTCCCATAAACAATATGGCATTTTGTAACACCTCTTGCATCCTGTAACGTTAATGCGGAATATTTTCAGCTTTAAATTTTCACAGCTTTTACGTTTTACATAACGTAAATAAGAAAGCACTCGCTTTTCTGTAAACAAGGATATTTTCTTTTTATGTAAGACCATGCCAAGGAGTATGTGTTACACCTGATGTTGTCAATATAAGACGCATATAAAAACGTGATACTGATTGTGTTTTTTATTTTGTAACTCAGGTTTTAATAATTCAGCAATTTGGTTTTTTAATATATGCTATGCAATCACAGTACGCAATAGTGTTGATTATATTGATACGTGTTTTAACAATCATTTTAAAAAACGACGCAAATTTCTTAATTCTAGCGCATTTTTTTTATAAACCTGGCAACAACAACAGAATACATAAACAATGTTACTTCAAGAATTTTTTATGCTTACATTTAGTGCATTTAGTTTTTGATAGAAACGCCAAATATCGGTCATACATCGTACGGATATATTCAATCTGTATTACCGTACCCACACGCTACGAGGCCTACGACGTAGGCCTAGATTGTAGTAAATGTAACGACAGGCGTAGGCGTAGGATATGAAACTTTATTACGTACTGTTTATTGCCAAAAATACACTACGAATGTTATAAATATTTTCTTTATTATTTTTCACATAATATATAGTGCTATTTATAAGTACTTTTAAGTAATAATGGACGGTCAGAATATCAATAAATGAGACATAGTTTTTTTATGTCTGTTACATTACGTAGATCGTAATATGAAAATCATATCTACCCACTGCTTAAGTATAAAAATAGCCGCTCATCTTTTATCTTCTTTCATAAAAGAATTTTTACAGAACAATTTAATCTCTCCCGGATTACTGTATAATTTAATAGTTTATTCATTCAAGCGGCGGGTTATTATCGTTCGTTAATTAGAGCGAATTTGTTTTAAGTGTTCTACTAAGGGTACCCTTGATGGGTCGACAAATTCTTAGGCGGTAAAATTGTAAGCTAATTTCGAAATCACAATGGGCGAAAAAGTTTTGATTTAAAAAGAACAAGCCATTACCGAATGGAATGAAAAAGTTACTATTGAGTTTTATTAGATCTGATATTACATGATAATGAGCTTATGTTATTAAAAAAATATCTTTATTATCACAGCGAGATATAAGGTATTTAGATAAATGGAATAGGGCACAGAAGATAAACTTTAAAGATAAACAAAAGTTAAATTTTATGAACTTTCTTTTGAGACAATGATTCATCAATTTCATGTATACATTTAACCGTTTCAATGTAAACTAATTAGCCTGTATTTTATGGCTTTTTTCCACTTCAATAGACAAAATATTCTATATATATTAAAAATAAATCCAAAAGCTTGATCGAATTCTATTTTTATGTGCTATCGTTAAGAAAAACGGAGAAAAACGCGGGTAATTAAAATTCGCGTGTTTACAACATTCATTTCTATTTTTAAATAACTCAATCTAGCAACTCAGAAAAAACGGACCTTTATTAAAAATACAAAAATAACATGATTCCAAATATGCACAGCTGCTTTAATCAGTGAAAAAATAGGGCCAACGAAATAAGGCCTTTGATGTTACAAGCCCGTATCCTATCCTATACACCAGGGGGTGTATGGGGCAGATGTATTTCACATCAATTGGACTGATCGATATTCTTTATAAGAATAAATAATTAGGATCTCTAGCAGAGACATTTTTGTTAGTCTCTAACTGAAATAGAATTCAAGATGCCTCTACGCTAAATCTACCTATATTTTGATCCCACTACAGGTACAAATCTATCAATATCATGATCCCACTACGGGTACCTTTTTTTTTATAGTGGGGAAATCTTCCAAAGATACCCACGGCCCCCGGGGAAGGAGCCGTGGGTTATGTCGGATTCTTACCGACTAAAACCCCACTGTGTTCCGTCGAGCCGCTTTAATGATGGGGCCGCGGGTATTTGTTAGAATTCTTCCGCGACTCCACTACGGGTACCTACATACTACATAATATTATGTCTCCTTCGAAAGTGCATGCTACATCGCTGGCTAAGTACAGAGTAGAGTTGGCAGATGACATGTGCTATCGAACTTTTAATTATTGGACATGCCGGTTTCCTCACTCCATTCTCACACTTATGTTAAAAAGTATATTAAAATCGTCACATATGCACAAATAAGTAGATAAAATAAAAAGTGGTATTTTTAACTACGTAGAAATATATTACTACGAGCTTCCGCCCACGACTTTGTACGTGCATTCCCGTTTTTCCCCGTTCCCGCAAGAATTTCGGGAAATCCTTTCTTAACGGATGCCTACGTCCTAACATCTACCTGCATGCCAAATTTCAGCCCGATACGTCCAGTGGTTTGGGCTGTGCGTTGATAGATCACTATATCAGTCACCTTTGAGTTTTATATATGTATATAGATAGATGTATCTATATACTCTAAGCTCCTAATGATTAGCTTGTTTTGACGGCGGATGTAAGATTTTGTGTCACATACTGTGGACGTGATCCTTTTAAGTCTTATTTTTAAATCCTTTCTCATATTATAAAAGCAATTCTATGATATAATTTATGTTTCGATAGATAGTTTTTTGGAAAGCCGAAGTAAGAATAAAATACTTCATTCTATCGATGTGATAATATATGAAGCAAGCAATGTTCAACTTTAATTTGAATTTCTAGACTATCTTCCCCATCGCTTTGATCCAACCATGTTTTCCGGTGCAAACGATTGCGCTAGTTACTCGTGGTTGGAAACAAACGAGTTAATTAAAGAACAGTTCAAACGAAAAATGTAGAAACTTGCAAAAAGCAATAATAGCAGCATTAATTGACTACTCCGGCCAATCACTACATAGTATAAAACAAAGTCGCTTTCCCTGTCCCTATGTCCCTATGTCCCTATGTCCCTATGTCCCTATGTACGCTTAAATCTTTGAAACTACGCAACGGATTTTGATGCGGTTTTTTTTAATAGATAGAGTGATTCAAGAGGAAGGTTTATATGTATAATAAGATCCATTAAGTAGTGGAGAAGTACTGTTATTTTTGAGGTTTCTAATGTGATGTCGTAAAAAAATTACATTTATTCCGCTTACATTGCAAACGCAGGCTGAACCCTACGAGTTTTATCAAAATAATGTACTAAGTATTATACACATTGAAAAGGTCTACAGAAAAGTCCGCGATGGTATATGTCTATCTCTTATGGATAACCCACAATAACTTTTTTTTGTCATTTACTTTTTACGACAAATAATGGCTAATTTTCGAAGCGATTTTAACCAATACAGCATTAATCCTTAACCAATTAAATACCATGGATACATTGTTCATTTAATATAGATCTATATGGCCCTTTACACCGTATGATTTAAGTGAATATTTTCGAAGATATTACAGATTTAAAAATTGCGGGACGTAGCGTTTGCGGCCGCCCGGCTATGTATTTTATACCCGTGCGATGCCGGAGCGGGCCGCTATATTTTTATACCTATACAACGTTCACAATTTTTCTGTAGTGTATTTAGTATCAGCATTGCACCCGTGCGAAGCCGGGGCGGGTCGCTAGTATAATATAATTCGTCCGATTAATTTATTTAATTTTTTTTCATAATAAAAAATGTTTGATATGTATTTAAATTTATGTTACTCAACAACCTTTCATAAAATAGAAAATAACCGCAATCAACATAACATGAATTCCACGAACAAAGACGTGTACAAAGCTAGCGGTCATTCAATAAGGAAGCAGAAAGCCGAGCAAAACCCAAGGGTTGGGTTTTATAAATAACAACCGTATCATTTTCCTCCAAATTATTTTCGCCTAATAAGAAGGAAAAATATAAGAAAGAAATGTCAGCGTTTAACGCTGCTTAAGGCGATGAATAGTACAAATATTTTAGGGTAGGAGTTCGTCACGTAGCGGGCGGCGCCTCCCGCGGCGTTCAGGAAATGCCTGCGCGTACTCCGCGCGATATGAAATGTTCGGAGCCGGGACAAATAAAACTGGAAGAGCCTTAACATGTTTCCTATGTGAATAAGTGTGTATTCTACGCTACTAAGTGGATTATTTTTCATTAGTCTTATAAAATATAATATGCTCTTATGTTACGAACATTCACTTCATTTTATGTGTATGAACGACACGTTTTTCTAGTTAGCTCTTGCATGTTAACATCTGCATTCTGCATACTTGTAAAATTAACTAGTAACCTACCAATCTAATGTTCATTACTACACAGCAAAAATGCTCAAATTGGATGAGTTTTATACTCAAAATTATAACAAAATATGTCTCTTCTAGTAAGTCTACTTCTCTGTGTAGATAGGTATCATTGTCACGTTATACGAGCGATTTTAACATTACCTCTTTTTATAGACCTCTCTGATTAACATTATATTACAAAAACATGAATGTTTATTATCTCTGATTTTGTGCTCGATGGAAAATGTTTTTACGTAAATTTATTCGTGTAATTTTATTATTGAACCGATACTAAAATAGCGTACTTTTATTTTATTATTTTGATGGAAAATATTGAAATAAAAATTTATAATAATATGTTGTCTATTAAATTATAAATCTTAGGATGGGATTCTAACTATTCTTACGTAGGAAGATCGAAGTATTAATTTGCTGTTATAAGAAAGAAAATCGTTTAATAATATTTTATTAATAAAATGAACAAACCTGTGAATCTCATCATAAATTATGCACCCGTTTTCATCATAGCTTTTATATTATAAGCATTGATATTTTCGTTTAATTACGCACTCATTAACACCTTTATAATGATTTTTCCAGCCAAAAAACTGATGTTAGATCTTTGTCAAAGCATTCCTAACTTCTCGACTTTCATACAATTAAACGAGAGAGGTCCATTGTATTAGGCTTCTTTTGTATAATCCAGGCCCACTTAATTTATCACCTTTAATTAATAAATTGTCTTAAAAGTGTGCAACTCACTACTGACGATGTACTTACAAGACAAGGCTTATGCTTTTTGGTCGACTATTCTTTTTAAATCTAAATACTTGCACATTGTAAGTACCTATGTAAATACGTGACAATAGAATATATTTCAATCTATTTGTCTGTTTGTTTTGATATTTCTTCTTGTAACTCTGTAAGTTGTTTCTTATTTGCTTTTAAATTTTATTTTATTGAAACAAAGAGACCAGTATGCTCACGAAAATTGTTTATCTTATATTTATAATCCAACGTTAATTGAATAGCTATTGCTGAGCGATATTCCATTATACACTTGGAGTGAGTCAGCGGATTTCACTGAGCCAAATAGATCGAATCCACGGCAAATATTCTAATGATTTCCGCAGCAAGTTTATCTAAGTTACAATCCTTCCATCTTGTTAAAACTTACCCTCTGTTCTGTACTTTGACAGATTTATGGGAGGAAGTTTATCTTCTATAATATAAGGCTTCAAACGGGTCTGTATTGACGTTCGATTGTCTTGGGTAAAGGTGTGTCACTGTACTTTTATGTGTTTGTAAAAGCTTCTATTTCTGTTACCTATATAATGCGTAGTAGTTATGTCTTTTTTGCCAGGGTTTGTGTGTGACAATGAAATATCGACGACAAGGTGTTATAATGTCTCTATAATATCTCCATAATGACTAACTTATTTTAAACAATTTAAACAATTAAACAATTTATTGATTTGTCAGCATGGCGGTG
>CAJQZN010010267.1:0-24844 GCA_907164685.1 Colias eurytheme | reverse complement strand
CTTCCGTTTTATGATATTTCAGTATTACCTACCATTCTAAGTACATACTTGAGTTATCGATATACCTAATCGCTGACTCGACTGTTCCGTAATCGTAGTCGTGGGAAAATGGTGCAAAAAATAAATGGAAAAGATAATATCGAAACGTCATATACTCGGTATTAAAGCAGAATCTCCGAGAATTTGTCTCTATTAGTGCTTCCATGGGATTCTTTAGTATAATGACTAATAATTTTCTTCATATATCTTTGCATGTTTTGTTCAGATGAATAAAAAGTTAGTTATAGGTACCTGCTTAGGCCTTAGTTACTTTAAAGTTTGAACACTTCCATTTCTGCACTTCCACATTAGTGCAACATTTATGCATTCCTTTCATGAGACGTTATTTATTTCTTCAAAGAATATTAAATAAATCGTACTAGGCGTATAAAGTTAATAAAGTTATCACATATAAGGACTAAATGTGTTAAACATTTAACATAATTCCTTAAATTCCTACAATAAAAATTATTATGAAATTATACATGGCTAGGTTATTGGCGTGTAATCTGATACCAGAGATCAGTGGAATGTTGAAAATTCTCACGTAATTATTATTAAAAATTTAAAATGGCAAAATCTTGTTAATTTTCGTAAATTCCAGATTTGTAATCGACACCCTCGAACGTTTAAATTATGCAAAGAATGTGATCCGTCAAAATGACGAGTCAAAAAGTCCACTGAACTGGCAGATCTCTACAGGGGGCTTCAATAAACGATTTTATTGTAGGTATACTCTATACTGCTAAAAGCCTAACGCTAGTTCCGCAACCAAGTCATGTTGAAATTGAGTTGCATTTAAAATTTAAATGTTTCAAAATGTTAAAGACAACAATAAAGTTTGAACGATTGTTATTTATTAAATTTATCAATTGATAAACTTCAACAACATCCTGGTAGTACGCGGCCTAGGTCAACATTTTAATAAGTAGTTAACATCTAATTTTAAATATAATATTATGGCTTGTTTAAAATTATTCAAATGAATTGTAGTAAATATAAAAAAATACATAACTAAAAGTTACGAAACATATAGTTAATGTATATCTTCATAAAAATGTAAAGTTATCAAAGGTTTATCCGGTTGTCTTATTACCAAAAAATAATAGAAAAATAACGTTTATTAGTCACTGCAAAAACCTAGCTAGTAAAGAAAATTACACAGTTCGTCAATTCCATTCCCATTACGTTGTGGAAAATAATAGTAAGAAGAAAAAATAATCGCGTCATTTAACCGCAGCAATTTAGCCAACATTCAGCAAATAAATGTTGGCGGAACTCGTGCGAGAGTCATCTTCTCACATGGAACGCTCTAAAAAGCCAATTACAGACTAAAATAAACATAATCGATCAACGATAATTTTGTTGGGAATTCCATATGTAGAAATTCGGAATGGGTAATAATTTGCGCCTTTATAAATATTTAATTTACTAACGATTTTAAATTAGGCGAACACGAATTTTATCATTTTCCTATCGAATATATCAACACGTGTATTGCATATCTCACAATAAATTATCTAACAATAAGCAGAATACAGAAGTACATTAAATATATTATGTCGAACGTGCAGATAGTTAGGTACCTACTTCTTTACATGCTTCATTCTTTACTGCTGAACAATTACCCATTAAAGGATACTTAGGTATATGCGAGATACGTATGATAGAGTATTTAACATATATATATTTCCACTTTTTACAAAAATATATGCAAGTTATGAAAAAATTGTTAAAACTAACTCCTGTGTCCACGAGATCGTATAGTTCACATAAATTTGTGCTATCAAATTATGACTATTATTTTAGTCTGTCCATAATTAATATACCTCTGTTTTACGCGTTTGTTCTTCGTCACATACGTTTTATACTAGTCACCAGTGTGGTTGTTTATTTCAAACTACGTTGACATAAAGTAATAAATGTAATAAATAATAATATTTAAATCAAATCAAATCAATCATGGTCTATATTCACATAATGCAGTCAATAAATCAAACGAGGATAATGGGCAACAATTGGCATAAACGTTCAATGAATTATTCAATAATTGGAACAAATAATTAATTTTTATAGTATAAAGCGAATTTAATTTAAATATAATGGCGTGTTTTGTTACTATATTTCAATGTATTTTTTTACAAGTATTGTCATTTTCTTTTTTCTGCACTAAAGTTCATTTACAAAGGAGAAGTTAATTCTAAATGTAGGTTTTGAAAGAATACTGTAGACTGTAGTACCTATCCATATAAAATTAATGTTACCCTGCCTGCAATGGAATAATGGTATGCAATGCAATGGTATATCATATTTAATTCAAGAGACGAATTTAAAGAAAGTCTAATTTCGGCCATTCACTTCCTCATTACGATTTCGCATGGAGGTGTCAATTAGCCCTGACATGAACATGAATGTAGTTGGACATGGCTCAGCAACACACGGTGACCAGATCACGTCTAATCACTGGCACAAGGTCGTTCAACTCACGTATATCATGCTGATCATAACAATATGATCATGTTTTTATTGGTATTTAGCTCTCCATTACAAGAACCGTACCGTTTGCATTGTCGGGTAGGTCGTATGAAAGTCAAGGGTTTATTGATCATTAGCTTTTTGTTGGCGAATGATTGTGCACCTACATTAAAGTTTGATGACACCGAAAATATAACTTTACTTCTTCTTTCTATTCTTATATTTTAAAGAGGTATAGTTTCTTACTTTGTGCGTTTGTAGGGGCCCTCTTCTAATTCGACCATGAAAAGTATTCCACTAACAGAAAGCTACACTGTTCACGAGGGAAATATTTCTTCTTTGCCCAGATCGAGCCGAGATAAGCAGGCCAGTTTAGTCTAAAGAAAAGTTCCTACCTAATTACGGGATCAGTTTACTGAAAGCTGTTGTCCAGTTATTTTATTGACCCTTTCATTATATCTTGGATAGTTAAAGTTTCATCTAACTCATCCTGAATAATTGATGTATAAGGTTGTATCACCTCAATTATTTCAATTTTCCTCATACGGTTCAATATCCGCTTCATTTGAACTGTTGATTGGTCACGGGACACTTGAAGAGTTGTTTGATATGGAAAATATATCGTATCAGATCGAAGATATAATCGGTATACTAGATCAGCCGAATTATCGCGGATGTATTGTTTTTATGCGCATTCCTAACTCATAAATATTGATGGACGCGGTTCCGCGCTTCGATAATTTTTCTCATCCGGGTTAAATGATGCCTCAAGGACATTTTTCGAAGAAAGGAATTCGAAATTTCTGTTTTATCATAAACTATAGATTTATGATTTGATATATTTTTTATTAATGCTAATTTAGAATGTTATCTCTATAAAGACATCTTTTCAAACTTTTTGTGACAACGGTGGAATCAAAATAATACCTATTAAATTGTCTAACTTGATATCACGAATACAATTCGAAATGATTTTTTAAACTTTTTATAATAAAACACACTTATTAAAAGGTTAAAATGTTAAATAAGTTAGGTGTTTTTCGACAAGACGACCGCAAGCGGATGTTGGCAAAGTTCGCAGGCTAGCGTCGCGCTGTCTACTAAATATTTATAGTGTGACAAGAAACAAGATTCAATTTATTCAGAACCACTATTGATGCGATTTTATTAGCTTATATTCGATGTTATATTGGATGAAATCTGATAAAAATCTGAGCTTTAATTATTTCAATATTCAATCCTAAAATAAAATTTGAATTTTTATCGTCGTTTTTATTTTAAATTATTATCGATGTTGTGTATTACATAATTGTAATTACGATGAAAACCTGAGACCTAAAATATTTTGTTGGTTAAAAATCAATGATTTAATCACACAATAAATTACATGACATGTATTATTCTATCATGGTTTAACTAGAAGCTATGTAGAGCAAGGCTACTCGCGATAGAAGCAGGAATATTGTAGTGTATTGTATTGGGTTTTAAATAACTGGATAGTTGGGAAGGTATATAAGCATACATCGGTTTAAGAGTAAGAGAAACTAATTGCATTTGCAAATTTTGCTAATCCAAAATACTTCAAAATAATGCTTTACAAATTCGGTAGGTAAGCGCCTGATTACTGAGTAGGTGTAATATGCCTGAACAATCGACAGACATGCCGGTGTCGCATCACTTTTAAATGTTATCTCAGATACCTACACGAGTAAAGGCAATCCAAAGGTGAGGATGGGACCTCTTTCCAAAAATTTGGACAACAAGTCCTTGACTTCTCGCCACAAAGTCACAGATTGCTAAATACTTATAGCACAGAATACATAATAGTAGCTAAACGCTACAGAACGGACACTCTCCGCCTCCCGCCAAAATTAAACTTACCTCACCCCCGCGAGATCAGACATAAAATGGGCCATATTTTTCTGCAAGGACGATACGCAACGAAGATTGACAACATTAATCAAATTGACTTAAAGTTATTTTATTATTTTGGATTTGTGATTATCGTTTTTCGTAGAAAATGGTTAGATATTGTGCTGTTTACGGATGTATTTCATCAGAAAAACGCGAATTTTTTTTTACGCTAGTCACAAATGTGCCAACCATAAAGCGTTAACACACACATTTGCAGTCTCTACAGTGTGACTGTCAAAACGATCATTTTGTATGGAGTGTCCGGGGTGTGCTTATAGCTAAAAATGCCCTACAGACTTAATATACATAATATCTATATGTAGTTATTATTATGTTTTTACATTTGTACATGCAGCTATATATTTAAAACAATTATGTACATACATTATCGTTCATATCATTATGCAATCGTTTACAATGTTTATAGCTTAATTAAACTTTATAATTCACCGATTTAAAATTATTCTCGTTTATATGTACACATATTGCAATACAATATTTTGACGGAGCATGCATACTTTTTAATATAATTTGATATATTCTTATGTATAAGTATGAATTAAGTATCCGGGACGTTAACCAGGCAATAGACTTAAAATAACATTTATCTAAAATGTCTATGTTTCTTGATATTTAATGATAATATTAGATCCTGGCTACATATTTGGATACGAGAATGTGAGATGCGTGCTAAGCGGAACTCTACTACCATAAAGCGATGTGCAAGCGCTGTTGGCATATAGTTTTTAACTGAGTTAATTCTTCAAGCGCTTAAATAGCTTTGTAATAGTGGAACGTGCATGGCGATTCATTGTCGTGGTATTTCTACTGTTTCTTGGTTCATTGCCATTGATATTACCTTGTTAGATAATCAGCTAAACAAGAAAGTTCACATCCGTATTCTATTGTCCTGTATCACGAGATAACTTACCGTTAGATTATAGAGCTGGACTTTAATATAAAGTACAATATACTTACACGTATTAACGAATAATTTACGACGTATTCTCATAGTTTAAAATATTAAACCTAACTGTAAGATTTGAGAAATTGTATTTAGTTATATTGGAAGTTCAACTGGCAGTTTTCAAAACGAATTGCCCATCATTTATATATTTCTTCTTGCAGTTGCGTTCGCTACCTTTGGGGGTTTGAATACATACATCCACCCACGAGAGAGTATGTGGGGTTATATTTTTATTTATTCATTTATATGAAGGCATACAAACTTTAATTAAGGTATCAGGCTAACATTGTAAGTTTTGCATGACTGTATATAATAAAATTACACAACATAGTTTTACAACAGGTCAATAATATTTGAACAGGTGCACATAAAGATTATATTATAAAATAATATATCTTAGCCCATGCGGATGTGCGGCGAAGTATGCATAATTACGAAGATATTATTATCAACAGAGCTTTATTATATGACGCATTCAAATTTGTTTATAATCAGATCTAAAATATTGTATACTGGATAATTAACTATTTTCCTTTTATATACGCATCTAATAGGCACGTTTAGATCAATTACTGTGTGTCCGTAGAGGGATGACTTGAACTTGTACCTGTATAAAATATTGTTTTCAGTATCTGCTTACTTACAAGTTACAAGTTACAACACCTTAGCTGGATTTACCTACCAAAAGCGGATGTCACATTCAATATTATTCTTGGCAATATAACATAATAATTGTATCACTATAATAGGGAATGTTTTCTGAACAAAAAACTCTTTTAAATATTCGCTGTAGATTTTATCTGTGGTTAGATACAGCGTTGAAAAATATATCTGGTTGATTGATATCTTGCGGTTGAATACATTTATTTCTTCAGCTATTTATAAATATAAATAACTATCTGCGCTCCGCGGTTTCACCCGCGTGGCTCCGCTCCTGTTGGTCTTAGCGTGATGATATTGCCTATAGCCCTCCTCGATAAATGGGCTATATAACACCGAAGGAATTTTTCAAATCGGACCAGTTGTTCCTGAAATCCTGAGATTAGCGCGTTCAAACAAACAAACAAACTCTTCAGCTTCATAATATTAGTATATAGATATGTTACAATAACAACAATAGGAGTATCGTGTTAAGATCTTGACACTGTTACATAACCTCAACCCTGTTTGTCCTCAAGTAACAACTTCATATATTAATATTTATTGCATTAATCTGCATAAGGACCATATGTTTCATGACTAATCGTTCGAGGGAACAAAAATATTTGACTCGTCTCGCTTTTCCAGTTTTACAAGGAAAGCAGCTTGAGATAAAAAAGATGTACGTTGTTTTCTTTTTACCAGATAGGTAAGTAGCTATTTCAGACTAAAGCTGTGCTAGAGCGCTACGTAAGTTTTAATCTCAAACATATGAACTTTCGTACTTCTAAAAAGAAGCAATGATAAAATAAATTTAATTTATATTATTAATTTAAATTTATTTTATCATTGCTTCTTTTTTAGTATACACCGCCTACTTGTATTTGTAATTTTTTGTAATTTATTATTGTTTTCCTTGGTTGGGTCACCTGGAAGAGATGGCTCTGTAGCCATAAGGTCACCCATTGTGCATACTTTGCATGGCATTATTTGTATGGACTTTGTAATTAGATATTATCATCTCAATCGACGAACCCCTATTAGTATCTATATGTACCTACACGAATTAAATTGCATTCGACCTTAGCCATAAACGATTACTAAATGTATGGTAATAACTTCGCAATACAAACACTATTTACATATGAAAAGATTTTTAAATAAAACGTTCTAAGATAAATTCGTCGTATCCTGTTTCGAACTAATGATTTGGTTTTTTTTAGCTTGGTGTGTAACATAAATTTGTCAATATTTAACATGCTAAGTTAGATTTTAATATTCTATTAATATTTATTTTATTGCTATTATTGATCTTCAGTGAGATTGCGTTATATGGTTGAGGAGGTTAAGGCATTTTGTACAAAAAATATTTTTTTATGAAACTTTTCGCAACAGAGGTTCTCTATAGCTGTTGTTTGGAGTATGACAAAACATACGACTATCGGGCGAAAGCGACTCAAAACTGTCTTCTCGCATTTCGCGAAATAAAGAAATATTTATGTAGTATAGGTTAAACTTATTTTGAATTTACTTCAGTAAAACTAGGTTGGTATATCAAATTTCACAATAATTAGAATCCAGAATCAGGCATAGGTACATGGAATGCAATAGCTAGAGTAAAATACATATCATCAGTATGTATCATACGGTTAATATATCCTCTCCAAGTATATAATTTGCAAACATTGTCAATGCTAATCAATCTTTAACACGGATGTGTACAAATAAGCGAGTGGGACAATTCCGCACGTCACATATACCTTATGTTAATACTGATTGACCACGTGGCATGTCAGTTATTGCCTTAAAGACAATGATTTATCGTTTTAAATATTGAGTTACGTATAATAATATGCCATATTGAAATAAGCGCCCTCTTACAGCGCGAGACAGAACCTCTTGTATACTTTGTTCGCAGCCTTAAAGGCTTTGAAGGTTCGAATCTGTGTTATAGATCATTGATCTGTCATTTGTTTTTGTCATATTATGCATTGTTTAAAATTTCGTTTCCGAATTCTGAACTCACGATAAACGTTATTAAAATAAAATGGTCGTAATCTGAATATATTGTCTTTAATTACTTAAATCTTTATAACTGATGCGACATATTTATAATTTCCGATACGATATCGGTTTTGATTTGCACTCATCTGTTGCCATATTTTCATTCAAGTTGTTACTAATTTAAATTGTTAAAAAGTATAGGTACTCAATACATTTTTTTACAAACCATTTTTTGCGTGTACACAATCTCAGTACTCTGTTACATACGTGGCAGACAATTTTTATTGTGCACATATTTCGTATTTATTTATCATCACATTTATATTAGGTATATGTGAACCAACAAAAAATTTGGTAAGTATACTTTTTCAAATTTATTTTTATGTCTGAGACTACATCAATTATATAAATAAAACATTGGACAGAATAGTTCCATACTAATCACCAAATAATAATATCGTATCGTTGTGTGTGTTAAATAAAGAATCTAAATAAATAAATAAATCGTATCGGCCAGGTTAAATGCGCTTGCACGTTGTAATAAATGATTTTTTCCTAGATGGCGTTAACTTTGTCGGTAAAGCAGATTAAGGCTTTTGCGTCAAGTTCACAGAGTACTTTTATATATAGGTCAAGTTGTACATGAAAACTGTCTAAGCTAGACGGTCTGAGCATAAATTTTACTGTTTCTTATTTCTTTTTAATAAACATTTATAGAATGAAATATAAATAAGCGGTGTTTAATTAAGTTTAAAATTGTGTGAGGTTGTGTGAGGGATTATACAGGTGGGCGTCGGTAAAACAGTCGCCCCGGTCCGGTGGACCGACAGTCGACACGCAAGCCATACAGGTAGGTTAACATTTACGGTCTGTCGCATTTCGTGGTCCCGTGCGAACTGTCGCGGCCCTTACGTGCTATTATCGCGAAATGCCCGAAGTTTTGTGACCTGTGAACCTGTGTGTGTGATCACAAGTGTCTATACTAAGTGTGTGTGATATGACGAGCTCCAGTGCTGGCGCCTGATCGAGAAGCAGATCATAACGGTAAATATTTAGTTGACTATGACCTGCCTCTGTTTACAGTCAGTCAGGTGACTGAAACTATCGTGTGTACATAATCTGGTTTTAATCCCTTACAAAGATATAATTCTAGTTTATTCTTAGCGTCGGAATGCAATCCACGTAGCGTTGTTTACTCAGAGATTTTAACACCTTTACATGTTGTACCGCTTAGTCAACAGTTTCCATAGAAATGTGTGATTTGACGTGTTATATTGTGCGGGCGATACGAAATTTACCGTTGCTAAGCGAGGATTGAAGAAATTGTCTAATCTCGGTGCTTTATCCGGCTAAGAATCTTATTAGAATTTTAATAAAGAATTCCACCAGTAGTATAGTACTCACATTTGTTTCATAATCGCATTTCATCGCATAATAACATTCTTGGGAAGGAATGTTAAGTGCATCGTTAATAAGCACGTTTCCGTATTGTAACACTTTAAACACTATTCAACATGTTATGTCACTAAAAAGCTATCGCTTTAACAGCTAATCTATCGTATGTTTATAATATAACACAAAATTTAAAACTAGAAACAGTCAACTAATATTGAATTGCACCCAAAGTTGGCTGGGCTAACTCTACTGTGAGATACAACTCGAAATGTACGCAACTTGTAAGGAAATTTGGAAAACTATTCAATTAAACGATAGGTTACAAACTTTTTTTTACATACACCTATAACTCAACTTAACTATAACTTAACTATATATAAAACAAAATAAACGTTTACATGCGTCTGTTAATGCATTATTTGAATACTTTTATGATCTTTTGTGAGGGTTACACTAGAGTTGTAGGAAAAAGTATGTTGTCTACAACTTATCTTTATAGCCTCCATCTTAATCAACGTATTTTATAACCATAACACACTTTATACCTACATATATAACAACTCTCACACTAAACATCGCAATAAACACTCTTGGAACACTCCCGTGTATCGGAGAGCACATAAAGGCGTCAGTCCTGTGGACTACTCTCCAGAGAACTGTCTATCAACAAGAAGGGGTTGATTGGTCTTTAACCCATTGACCACCGAGCGGCCCGATCGGGCCGCGACACAATAGATTTTCTATTGTGTCTGTGATTCAGGGACTGAGGGATTAAGTCCTGTCAATTTAGTGGACATTGTCAAAGACCTTCTATTGGGTGAAAAGAAGACATTTTTGTCTAGTATGAAGATAAGAAGAATTTTTGGCTAGTCTCAATCGAGATGTGCTGCTGTAGCCAAAATCAGTCAGGAGGACCATTTTACTATTTGTTTTATTGACAGAAAAAATATGTGGGAAAATTTAGTTCTCGTTTGTTTGAAATGATACTGTAATACGAAACTAACCGCGAAGCCAATCGATTACAAAGTACCTTGTCGCAGTAACTTAAGAACATCATAATCCTTGTATAGAGGCGATACACAAAACAAAACAAGGCATCAATTATAAGAAACCAGTCTTACGATTATAGGTAATGTACACACGGCCTTCTCGTGTAAGGAATAAACAATACAAATTGCTTTTCACAATTCCCATAGAAAGTTACTAGCACTATTGAGCGAATCGAGTAATATTGACGTAAGAAACAATGAGATATTGCAAATATGTGTATAATATGTGATATTTAAGACCCACACGTTAGCTTTGCTTCACTTTTAAAAGTAACGAATATGAATGAAGGTATAAACATTCTATTGAATCATTTTTTCTTGAATTCTTCTTCCCATAAATATATTGCGTTATACTCAAGAACAGACGAAAATACATTGAGATAATAGTACTACGTATGGAGCAGACACCACGAACAAAATCTGTGCGCCATTTTTTTGCTCTAACTAAGTTTTAAAAATTATTATCTAGTTAGGTACTTACTGATGAAAGTTATTCCTTTGCACTTTTCCGTATTATTTGTATTATTTGTGCAATATCGTAACACACACGAAGGCATATTTGATGCGTTTCACTTTAAAACAAATAAAAAATGAGCGTGCAGTTACGCCATATGGCGTATGTTGAGCGGAACATAAGTGATGTAGGCGGTGTCGTCTCCATATGTATAACTCAATGCGAAAATATTATAAATTTTTTATATCTTCAACAGTTCGTTAACAGTTAACCATATACAAAGTTATATCTTACACATATTGAATTCTTTAAATAAGTATATTATTAGTCTAGAATTGTAGAACCGCTTTCAATTCCTTATCCTCTTATGGAATCTGTTGATTTGGAATAGTCGAAATACCGGTTTGGCACTCTGCATCATTACCTATGTATCCACATAATGTGTCCAATGTCTATACACTATCACCTTATAATAAACACTTATAATCTTGAATCGGAAGGAAAATTATACAGCCTCTTGAGTCTTGTGTGTTAAATTGTTTGCATGATATGGATAAAAACATAATCCGATTAGAGGATATAATGAGCAAGTTATTATCTCATTAAAATTGAATTAGTTTTAAAGTTACGTCATTGATAAATATTGCGTAAATATTCCAGCATTCGATTGACTATGTAACTTTATAAGAAGAATTTCCTAATCCTTAATTTGCTTTGCCAAAAAAATTACATTGATGTCAACATCAACGTCCTTTTGTTATACTTATTATTTTGAGATCACACAAAATCTTTATTCATATAATTGAAATACATTTAAATCTATCTATATATATATATAAAACTCAAAGGTGACTGATATAGTGATCTATTAACGCACAGCCCAGACCACTGGACGTATCGGGCTGAAATTTGGCAATCAGGTAGATGTTAGGACGTAGGCATCCGCTAAGAAAGGATTTCCCGAAATTCTTGTGGGAACGGGGAAAAACGGGGATGTACGTACAAAGTCGTGGGCGGAAGTTAGTTATAAATAAGATTCATAGAGAAATAAGTGAAAAACAATATGGCCTTCCATTCGAAACATTATGGTATGTGGGTATTTACTGATACACATTTCGCAGAACCGTTACCAAATTAATAAGTTTGACTGCATTCGTTTCCTTGTAGGTCCGAAAACTGGAGCAAGTGAAAGTATTAATTAATATTAATTACTGCTCTAGACTGGACAAATCTAAGCATTTAACGGTGTAACTATTAGCTTTAACTGTATGGAGGTTTTAACAAGAAATCTCCTATATTAATCTACTTCTCTTCTAGCTTTAACTTTTAACTGTATGGAGAAGGTTTTAACAAGAAATATACTATACGTCTTCGTGGACGTATTGTACGTAGAAATGCATAAATCAAGGCTATATTAATAAGATTTATATCGTTTATAAATATTTGTTAATTGAACTTTAATTGTTCTTATTAATACTAATGTATTTCGTCAAAAATATCAATTACTTACTGACGAACTCTATGATTTCATCGATCCTATATAAAAGACTTCAACGACTTTAGTTCACTAAAATTATTAAATTTTTAAAACGTATATAAAAATTAATATTACTAATTTTACCATTTATATGTAGATATATTTTTGTGTTTTTTAAACGACAGTAAATATAATTTAAGTAATCCATATATACTTTATATATACATATTACATAGCTATAAACAACGTGTCAATCATATTAAAAGCAGAAAGAAATATTTTCAGACTCAAAGTACGTGCTAACTTGCATATTTGCATACACTCATCAATGTCTAACAATACATACATAATGAAGCATGCATTGCAATGGGAATATGAAATGGATTCGATCGACGACACGACTTTCACTGCGATCGTGCGTCGTCGCGCGTGAGGTCAAAACGGACGAATCGATTCGACACACGTTGCTATCTATACATTATCGGAATATTTATGTGTAAAAAATGTAATGTAAGCACGGAAATTCGAGCTGATTTTATTACGCAAGGTTTGATAGAATATAGAGACGTGACGATATTTTATCTATGTGCATTTGTATATGATGCATTGAGTGTTACATTATTGTGACTAACATATTAGTATGATTTACAAAATGTTTATTTTTATAATAATTTTTTATTTTTTTCGTACATCTTATCTTACTTCGTGATGCAATATCGTGGCAAAATCACTTGTAGTTACAGTTTTGTGAGCTTTTTTACACTTTAGTACGATGTAGGTATTATTTAACTGTATATAAAATAATAACATTTGAACAGCAGCATAATGTCATTTAAAACAAGTTTACTTTCGTAATGAAAGTATTTCGTAACGCATGTGACATGCGATCGAAACGCGTATACTGACAAAGAAAGTTTTGTTTACTCCCTCTGAATATGTAGTCTCGACGCTATATTTGAAAACTGCTCGGTTCACTTTCTTCCATACTGTGTACCTAACTGAATAACTTAAATTTGTTTTAGTATTAATTAGAAGAGCAATATGTAGAACTTAGATTTCAGGTTGTGGTATTTCACATTAGAAATGAGTTACATTTTCTGTGTATAAGGTCCTACCACATATTATAAGTTAAATAATTCAGTTTCAGTATTGCACGCCTCATAAGCGAAGCGTTGAGGTGGGGTACTACTGTCACTTCGCGAAAAACATCTGATTTTTCAAACTTAAAATGTCTTTATGTATCATACATTGCACTTGTAAGATAATACATACACACACATATTAAGAAAAAACACTATTTTTAACGTTCATGATATTTTTGATGTCATTTTTGTTATTTAAACTAGTTAAAAAACAGTTTAAAAAAGTTCTGTCTTAGACGTCCGTGTGTCTGTATGTGCGGATCCTTTTTCTTGTTAACACGATAGCGACCGAAATACTTTACTAATCGAGTCTTTTTTTTTCTCTTACGCTTGAGTATGCTCAGGAATAGAACCCTTTCATTTTTCAGGGTCTGATTAGATGTGGTTTAATTGTTATTAAATAAACAAAAATAATAATTAATAAATATTTATTAAAAAAAAAATTATGAGGCGTGCACTTTTGGATTTTCCAAATTATTTATTTTTACAAATATAGCGGAAAAGATCAAGGCAAAAACATAAGAAAAGATCATAAAACAGTCTTTAAGACTAGGATCGATGTGAAATATTTAATCAACTGTCACCAGTGTATGTAATGACAATATCATATTATATGTTCACACCTCACTCGCTCAGTTGCAAGCACACGTTACGGCGACAATTAGCTGTGTCAACATCGTATGACGAAACGATACATTTTTATGTATGTATGTAGTTAGTATCCGTCAAGTACACGATTCTAGCTCAAATTATCTTTGATATATAGACTATTTTTCTATGATGAGTTTATCATAAAAATGTGCAACTTTGTTGCACTTTTCACGTTGTCTTTTGTAAGCGTTTATCATAAGTGACGCATTTAATAAACTGTAAATTCTGTTTTCACGACATATTTTTACATCAAATAAATGTAAACCTTCTTTCGTGTTCAATAATTTGAGTTTGAGTTCATAGGATTTAATGATTCTACGAATCTACGCCTATTCATGTTCTTAATTATTTGGAAATGTGAAAGTTCTAAAACAAGTTTGTATGTTTATGCTGATAATGTTTAAATGGCGGAACGAATTTGATTGAACTTTGGCAAAGAAATGAGCCATACCAGTAATTATTATGATACTTTTTACTTCAATGTTGCGCCGTTGATACATTATATTACATACTACATACCTATAAAACATGTACGTAATATCAATCCCCAAGTAAATAAATGTAATTTACACAGTTCTAGTTCCTATAAAGGGTGTTCTAGATACTTAATAAGTACGGTTTCTATCGATTAACAAGTACGTCTCGCTTCAGTAGTATGGCTTCATAAAATAATATGATGCAAACGCTATCAGCAACTATGTTGTATATTGAAATTATATGAGGAAATGAGGCAAATATTGGTTGAAGATTTATTATTACAACTTGATTAGCGTATTTGATATAATGGATTACGCTAATGTGTAATTACAGGAAACATAGCATGATGAATTTGTACTGAGTTTCATCATTATTACAATATGTACATTATAATGAATTTATAAAGAAGTTTAATTATTTGTTTAAATATAAATAAACCTTTGATTAGCATGAAGCAATATGTGGTTATTAGGATATAAATCATCATTTATGCTTTCGAAAGAATATATAGCATGGTTATGATTTTGCATTTGATTATGTACTTTGTAAGTTTAAAGTTACATCATATGCTAAAAATAACAAAAATCACTAAACAGGCATTCGTAGTAAGGCTTTTCACAGCAAAATATTATTTGAATGACGCATTGTTACAAAATATTCCATCGAGTTGCAAATAAATCAATGAGTTTTATTGCAATTCGTAGAACACCTTCATCATGGCCTCTATCATACCTAATTTTGTTTTTTTAGTGTAACAACTTCAAAAAACTGATTAATATGTTGCTAAAAGATTTGTAAAAGTGTTTCTTTGATAAACATTAACATAGTTATTTCCTCGTTTATTTTTCCCTAGAAAATAGTACCTAAAGTAGAGTAAAAACCTCGTTGATGAGATGCGTTGGTATGTTGTAAAATTTTTGACATGATTTTATCTTTGTAGTGTGTACCGAAGCAAAGGGAAATACCTAGTTATGAAAATATTACTCATATTTCATTTTCATTTGTAATGAACGCACATTTTCACACGTTCTTGAAATAATAACAGATAACAATTATTTCGTTATGTTATTCCGTTTACAATGGCAATTGTAACATTATTCTATATTATGGGTAATAACATTTACGAAACCATGTATTTTATTATAATTTTTAAAACTTGGAAAGATAAAGCTTCGCCTTAAATTATAAGAGTATTATCCCGGTCGATAGAGCGTCATCAAATTTTCCAAAATTGTAACAATATGGTATTGCATTACGTACATAATTTTGGGAGTTTTAAAAATAAATAATTGAATTACCAACAATAGTAATGTGTCTATTCACCCACGAACCACAGGTCATGGCTCGTGCCCGCACTCGTAAACAATGCTTACAGAAATATTTGTATTGTTAAATAGCTGCTTGTTTCATGTAGGTCAATAGACTGCTTCTGCATTGGTTAAATTTGGGAGCTGGGAAATGGAGGAAAAGTGGATAATGTTGGTAATGGTGTTTTTTCGGTGAATTTTTTAAAATGTCTCACTGAAGTAAGGGGAAGGAGATTTGCAAGAAACACTTAGATCATAGAAGGGATGAGCCGTTTCTGTTGTAACTAAATGTAATTATTGTAAACTATTATTAAGAAATCATCCGTTGGAAATTATGTTATATTGTTTGTGAAATTAAGTATGTATAGGTTTATATTTACCTGAATATTAAACGATATAAAAATATGTATACATATAATTTATTCAAATTTTTTATTTATTCTTAGGTATGATATACATATATATAATAACGAGTTTTTTTGAATCGATAAGTAAACGCTGTTATCTGACAAACTTACACAAAAAAATTGTAAAACAAAATTGAACTCAGATCTATTTAGATAAATTTGTTATTTTATCTCACGAGAACGCTTATCGATAATCGGGGTCCGGAACAAATAACCGTAGAATCTTTTTTGTTTTTTTTTTCATGATTGAAGATAACTTTAAGTTTGTATTAATCGCTTGATGAAATTATAATAAGGTTTGATATGAAAAATACATACTTATTCTAAAATATTATCCTTCTATAATTCTTAAATATGCCTATTTGACTATTTTTAATATAAAAATGAATCGCAAAATGTGTTGGTAAGCGCATAACTCGAGAACGGCTGAACCGATTTCGATAATTATTTTTTTATTATATTCCTTGAAGTACGAGGATGGTTCTTATGTAGAGAAAACGTAAACATGTACCACGGGCGAAGCCGGGGCGGACCGCTAGTTTTTAATATAAATAATTGAATACACATATACAATCAACACTCGGTAGAGAAGATTTTGGAGAGTTTTTCTACATATATGTAAATATCCTCTTACGAAAGTATTGACAACTTCTACTTCACAATATATTGGACATTATTTTATTATGCACTAGCAAACCGGGCGAACTCCGTTTTGCCACCTTTTCTTTGCTATAAACCTCACGGAGCCCGAGACCTTTCCAACGAATGCAAAACCGTGGAAATCGGTTCGTGCGTTCTGGAGTTATAGCGTCAGGAAGGAAAACCCGACTTATTTTTATATAGTAGAAAATATAGTTGTTAATACCTACGTAAATGCTAGTGTAAGGTTTACTCCTTGTTCTACCATATGAGCTCGATGTTACTAAGATGGATATGTCTCTGACTGAAATACATTCATATGAAAAGAACATTTTTGGACGATAAAAACCGGGTCTCTCTTCATCGTTCGCGTTGGAGTGATCACACTCAATCTGTTATCGAACATTCTAATCGGTAGATTAAGCTAGAGGAAATCTAAAATCTAAGGTAATAAAGAACAAATTGTATCCATCTGAATGATCATTTATCGATTGCTTTATATCTTGTGTAAAACTTCATAAAAAATAATATCGTTGCATAATATGTCAAGACTAAACATCTCCGGTATTTCTAGCGCTTGTCCAGTTTATGTATTGTAATTTGTAAGGTGTAAATCTTAATCCATGTCGTAACTCACATACTGAATACTTATAAGAAATTAATTAGGTCAATGTTATGAGAATGTAACATACTTAAACATTACATAATTTTCCTATAATAAGGTTAAACATATTGGAATATATTGGACTATAATTGGGAACTAGCTGTGCTCCGCGCTTTTACCCGCAGTGCTCCGCTTCTGTTGGTCTTAGCGAGATGATATATGCCTTCCACGATAAATGGGAATCTAACACCGAAATAATTTTTCAAATCGGACCTGTAGTTCCCGAGATTAGCGCGTTCAATCAAACAAACAAACGCTTCAGCTTTATAATATTATATATAGTATAGATTAAACACTTCAGGCTCTGGATATACAAATATGATGGTGAAATCATATTTACTTCAATCCCATTATCTAACTGCAAATTTTGACATATAATCTAAGTGCTAAACCGGATCTTACCGTACAATTTTAATTTCTTCACTAATAAGTTATCTCACTTTACAATGCCGTTATCTTGCTGTCAGTGCTAAAACTTGTTACACTTCGTAAACATCTAGTTATAAGTTTTTGATCACTTTAATGATATATGAACATTTTTCTTATTTTCTCTTATATTTCATACGAAATTTTAGTTTTCTCAAAATGTGAGGATTAATAAAAAAAACTTATATTTATTGCGTAAATCCTTTTATATAGCCAAGAGCCTTCTATTTAAAAAAAAATGTGTAGATATGATTAGATAATAAAACAAGCGTCTAACAGTCACCGCACATATGCAGATAATCCCACATCATTTTGAAAGTCAGATCTGGTAGGTAATTGGTTGATCGGTCGCCGTTACATAGCGGCGCGAGTCAAGTTGACAAATATGGAGCAGGCTCGTCCGTTCCGCCTCGTCGCTGTTTGAGTGATACCTATGGTAATACCGGTCTGCTACCGGCTGGTGTCAACGGAATGTATTGGCATTTTACCGTACATATGTGATCATGATTTGTACTCTTAAAATGTTGAAAGACTCGGGAGGAGACCAAAATATGTGTAAAGGATAGTTGCATTTCAAGTTACAGTACGTGATCCAGTTTTTTCCTAGTGAATAACCAAATGTAATAAGCAGCTCCAGGTTGTACTGCCTTTGTTTTTATGGCAGCAATCAAAGCATCATGGGTCATCGGATGTTAAGTGGTCACCATTGCCCATAAGAATTATTGCAGATTCTAAAGTTATAACCTACGTACTGCAAGTTAGCCAATCTTTTACCGAAAGCTAGAGTTTGATGCAACAATATTATTACAAATATTATTTTATTACTACCATTGTAATTAATATGATGAAGAAAGGTTTGTAATTAACAATTAGTGTGATAAATACTATTTATTTATTTATTTATTTACTCTTTATTGTACAACAGTCTTATAAAATAAAAGTACAACAAAACCATTCAAAATGTACAAATGGCATACCTACTACGCTACTATTGTCATACATCATAGTTAAACTATTCAAAAACGTAAAAGTGAAACCCATATCCCCATCGGTATTATGTCTAGTGGCCGTTACTGGGGTCAAATGAAACGTGAACGCCCCTCGAGATGGACGGCCATTCAAAGCCTTTCCGGTGTTTAGTTCTGCTGTAATGATGCCGTTCTGTCAATCTATGAGCGTTACTGGCATTATAACACGAACTGTATTCTAATTGCTATTTGTATTGGGGCGGTTTATGAATTCTTTAGATATATAGTGTCGACAGGCAAGTTTTCAAATTCCAAATCCACAGATAAATGTATAAAATAATACAAGTATATTCATTATGGAATATCTTCTACAGATAATCTGTGAATGACTTACACACATGTTAATAGCTACATCAATCCTTCATTGTTCTGCAAATAGCCGTCTTCATGCAGCATTGTTTGGAGTTAAAAGCAAAGGAAATTCGCAATGTTTACGAACAATTCAACAGAAACACAATCGCGCTACTTACACCTGCGCACGCGCAGTTTGCACGCCTGCTTTGAACAACGAAACAAAAGTTGTGTTCATTTGTTTTTATTTTATTGTATGAATAAATCTTAAATATGAATTGTGTGTGAGCTGAAATGGAAGGTTCTTGAATAGGTGGAATTCATTTTTTTAAGTTATATTTTTCATGGTGTTGCTTTATGATGTCTATCGAATAATTTCATACATATTATTATGTTTGTTATAATAATTCAATTAGTATCCATGTGTGATAATATTTGCTAGCAATTCAAGCGATACGAACAAAACGTTCAAGAGCCTCTAAAAAGTTATCGTATTTGTCAACTAGCCTAGTAAGTTTTTTAAACGTTCATTTTATTAATTCTTATAATAAATAATTGCAATCTCCGTTACTATCTACAATAAACCTTGAATATTTTAGCAACAGTCTGCCTTGAAGTATAATTTACTTGTATGGAATTTATTATATTGGCAATAAAGAATATTAATCTATACACGTCTGCATATTATTAGCTGTGACTTAACGTGCAGGAAGGCGGACATCATCTTTTATAGTAAAAACATATTACACCATCGAGCCTTTAGAAGTAATGATGTAATATTGTTGTGAATAATGACTTAAATGGACGAAGATATAAAAAACGTATTGAAATTAATGTGTTTTATTAAAATATAAACTTTTTAAATTAACTACATAATATTGGTCGTATTTTATAAATTAATCGACCAAATAACTAGGAGATGGCGAAAACTGCGTCAGCATCCGATAACTAATATGGAGCTTATTAGCTGGTTCTAACGCAACTTTGTTAATTAATATTATGAAACCGGGAATTTTTGAAACCCCTTAAAGTATAATATCAAACTAAAACTTAATTAATAGATATTTCTAAGGTATTTCGACGTGACTTCTATATCTTTATAGCAATTACGTACCACCGGTTCGAATAGTACTTTCTACAGAGAAGATAGGCATGTTATGATTGTAATGTTGTGTAATAGGAATGCAAATGACGACAACCCTCTTACAGTAAAAGGAAGAAAGGAAGTGTGCGTAAATGATAAGAATTTCTATACTACAGATTATCAAATACTTACTATGTAACCGAATATAAAAATACGGATTTGCTCAAGAATATATTAGAATCTTTCAATCCAATGACACGACGATTTTATAAACCAGACTAACTTATCTGATAGCAAATATTTGCAAAGAAATGCTCCCGTCATCTTTGTAGCAAAAAGTGTGCAAAACGAGAATGAATCAAGCACATTCAAGTCTCTCTCGCCGTGTTAGATTAATTAATAATTGCAAATAATGGTTGTAATGATAAATGATCGCTGTATAATGGCCCGCTGGTATGCGTGGCGCGATGTAATTGACTTTGACAAATGCTTTGTATTATATCCGGAGATCATTTGCCGCGTCTTTCTGTTCATCAAATGTTTTTATTTGGTTTTTATTGATGATAACTTTGGGTGTGGATTTAATGATCAGATGAATTTAACGCGTAGATGGTTTGACCTAGTTTAACAATGTATAAGTTGAATCATTACTTCCTTCCTATCTTTGTGATAATGATGTTGAGCATTAAATAAGTATTATGTATGTAGTTATGTACCTAATAAGAACTTTAATACGGTAGTTAATGTTAAAAAAAAATCGAATGATTGATGTGTTATATATTTTGTTTCAGGTCGAAACGGTGACCACATGTCGGCGACATCATGGTGATCGTTACCAGAGTAAGTATAGAGAGTTCAGAGTAGTATTATTTTTATAGATGTAGTAGATGTAATAATAATATGAGTAGTAAAAAATAATATCTAATAAATTCAAATAGAGCGTTTAGCTCTATTATGTGAGAATTGTAGATATTTGATAGAGTCCAGAGATTATTTAAAGTAAAATTTTGATATGGTGTGTCGACAAAAAATCCTAGAAATATAAATTTCCTCTCAATAAAATTCAGATTTTCTGTGTAATGAAAGTAAAAAAACTCTCCCACGCAAAACACAATATTTCAAGTGCAAAGTTCAAGGTTCGATACAAAGTGACTTGCCTTGAATTAGTGAACCTCACAAATCACAATGAATCGAACTGAGTGCAATTATAAGTGCATAAGGATACGCTTGCAGAACTTGAATGTATTTTAACTACGGGTTTGTGTGTGTGCGTGTATTTTCTTTACTCATTACTTTGCGATGCTATGATATAATGTAGATTGTAGAGGTATGTAATAGGATCTTGAAAAAATATTTAAATGCTTTGTAAACTTTAGAAAATCCACCTCGCTAATTATTGTGATTGCCAACCTTAAATTTTTCTATACAATGAAGAAATGTGTTTATTTCACAATAATAAGAGTTTTTGTTCCAACAATTTAAGCATTTAGTAGGCTAGTTATTTGGGCGAGTCGTCAGCTAGTTAAGTTAATCACTGACACCAAACAAGATTGTACCTAATTATTTATCTTTAGGATCCTTCTCTCTACATTTATAATCAGCATTAAAAAATGTGTACCAATTACCGAAATACACATTAAATATTTGTACACATTTGGAAGCGAGTGAAAACGTGCCACTTCTAAATTGGGTCTTTCAAACGTAGCGGCGTTGCAAGCCGACGGACAGGATTAGGCTATGAAACGCGCGTGCGAATTTTTCTTAGTATGCGGTATATAGCACGATTTGGTTATATTATGTACGAGGTACGTGACTGAAGTACTTTCTTCTTGGGTATGAGTGTTGTTTTTGAAATGCTTGGATAAAATGGTTGATCTTTTTGTACCGTTTCTTGAAGGGAAGAAATTGAAATGAATAACAGTGTTGCGGTCTTGTATGTTAATATTATAAAAGGTATAAAGTAAATGTAGTTTAGTGAGATTTAGTTACTTAACAGTATAAGTAATTACTTTGGAAACGTTTAAATTCTTTGGAATATAAATAAAAAAAATATTATGAACTATTAGTAAATAATTGTATCAATAGCTTATTCCGCTACATAGAGAAACTATTGAGATATATTATGTACATTTACGAGGATTAATAAGTATTATCAAATATGCTATTATTTCATCTTTACTCATAAACGCGCTCTTAGTAGCCGCAATCGTGAATTACAGCGGAATATAGCGGGTTCCGATCTGTGCGTTTGGCAACACATTCCGACCATTTCTTCAAAACTAGCACCTGCCGGGTCGTTCACCTTTCACATATATGTGCGCATATGATTTATAGTCATTTGGCTTTATTGTTTTTCGCTTTTCTATGCTATCACTTATGTGTTATTGCGTGTGACGATGAACATTCAATGTTTGCTCTTAAATATTATTTTGTTTTGGATTAAAGCTCTACGATGTAGTTATACAACAAGATTTACATTTAATTTTCTTTGACCTTGATGCATATTTTTTAATTTTTTTATACAAATTTACTCGCCCACCTGCGACTTCGGGTTATTAGAGATTTTTGTGAAAATCCCTACTATTTTTCTAAATTCTAATATTTCTTATATGAAATTCAATTATTATCAGTATAATATACAAAAATACTGTCATATACGTTGGCTAAATAAGTAGCTGCTATGCTATTATGACCCTAAAACTGAAACAACAATGGTCTTGTATAAATATTCAATTTTATATATTTTATTAGCAGCAGCGAGTCAATGTTGTGCTCACCGATTGTAAGATAAGTCATAATGTTATGTTCGAAGTTATCTATTTTATTATGAAAATGCAGGTATTTTGAAAATTGATAAAAAGACTTTCTAAACTAGAAAAAATATAAGACGAGTTTAGAAAGTGGTTATTGCATATAATTTCTTTAACCGGTATACCTATAGTTAACAATTTATGTACTGTAATTAAATAATACATGGAAATTAAATAAAAATTAAGAGTTCTAACAGACGAACGGCAAGTTATGAACGGCAGAGGCTACTTCAGCCGTCTCCACATGTCGATGGCCTGTGTCGATGGCAGTCGTCGGCGCGTCGACGGCAGCAGTCAATATGTCAACCTATTGACGGCAGCAGTCAATATGTCAACCTGTCTGGATTGACTGCTGCCGCCGACCTGAAACAACCATAATATCCATATACGTTATCTTCTGAATTACCAGTCATTACATTTAGAACCTTGATTGCTCAACTAATTGACTTAATCGAGTCATTATTGAATTAATATTATTTCTTTTATAACATTTATACCGATAAAGAACTCTAAATAAAAAAGAGCTTTCATGCAATAATATAAGGCCATTTATTCTCTCTTATATACTCGAAAATTGATGTGTCTGCTTTACATTTGGGAGTGTTTCTTGTGATATACTATCTAATTTACATACAAAATGCATATTCTTTATTTTATTTGTATGTACTTTATATATGTTTGAATAAAGTAGTCAATTCATTTTTACTAATTTCGATCTGGAAATCAAATAGGAGATTAGAAATATATCTGACCTGTACCATAGGATAATTTAAGGACCGGACACATATTAATAAAAGAGATAACTATATCTACTACTAATGTTTTAGTTCAATTTTTCAAAAAAAATAAGCAATTCACATTTAACAGATAATAATTATTATGAGTATTAGTAAATCATCGATCGACCCGAGACGTTGCGGTCAAGTGATAAACTTATCAATTGCTCTTACCAAAGATTGTGCACCGGTTGTGTTCATAGTTTTAAATAAAAATGTATATTTGTGAATTATGATGGATTTTGTTACTTTCGAGGTGGGTTTTTGGGACCTTTTCAAATTTAAACAGTTTTAGATGTTATTTTCTTTGCATATCAATTCTTTGGTACTTATTATTACAAAAGTTTACTGTTTCTTTCTTTATTGATTGTGTGATCTTTTAAACATTTAATTACTTTACTTCAAAAGTGTCTGTTTTAATTTGTTTACCTTCCACTTTTACTTAGAACAAAAAATTCAATTTATTTTTATACATATACTAATTATTTCTCGACAACACCTCTTAAGATTTAAAGATGATCTTAAGATATTTAAGATTAAATCACTAAATAAACAACAATTTATTTGCTAACAATGAATCGATACTTTCACAAGCAGCATAAATGAGTCTAGACACTCAAAGCTTCAAGTCCCAAGCATAACAAATAAGCCTCACTTTCTTCAAATAAGTATACAAGCTATTGTCTTCACTCTACCGGTCGCACGCGCACAAGAATTCATTGAATTTAT
>CAJQZN010010263.1:0-16757 GCA_907164685.1 Colias eurytheme | reverse complement strand
CACCCAGCGTCACAGCGGTCAAACAATCGATGGCCATCAATAAACCAGGCTGTTTGCGCGACCCGATATCGATTGGTGGCGAGCAATGTCAATGGTATGGTACTCGTTAATAAATTAACGTGTCATAGAGACGAGGGAATATGAAAAGAAGAATTATGATGAATTCGGCGGTGATTATCTCTTTTTTGGACCTTTGGTCTTTATGCAATTGAATGTAAATAGGCAGAAAGTAATTCTTCTGATTGAAAGAAATTCAGCTAGTAGTTAACTACGCAGAACAGAGTATTTGAAGAATATGCGTAACATTCATTCACATCCATTTTGAAAAACTCTACTCTTATTGCAACTGTGGCTAAAAGTAATTCTGTTCTGATGTGCCAAATTCACATATTACAATAGTATCTAAAAATATTAAATTGCTACATTTATACCTTTTTATAAATACGTTTTTAATAGCACATGTCGGGTAGATAAATGTGTAACAGTATAAGCCTGAAAATGAACACAACTGATTTTATCGACTTGTTTACGTCAATTATTTTTAACTTCTCGAAATTTCTCAATTTATAAAGGTTAAAATTTTGAGTATAAATTGACCCAGAGACATTCTAGTCACATAGGTGGTTATTCAAGCAAGTAGATCTACGTGCTAAACAGTAAAATTTATGATTCGTTTTTTGCGATTTCAGCTCAATTCAAGTCATTCATAGAACTTGGCTATTTAAGTGCCAATGAACGGCCTTCCTTGTAGGGTGCACTTGACCGCAGAAAATTACCCCATTCGTAAGCATTTTACATGCTTGATGCTCAGCAAAAGAAATAGTGTATGGCGATTTTTTGGAAATAATTTTTAAAACTCATGCGTATTATTTAACCATTATATAATTTTATTTCTCATAACTAAATTTTAATTCTCTTCCAAACAAATATTAGAAATTTTGATTATTTTTGTAATGCGTGCCGGGGCAAAAGCTTAGTACAATTATAAATATAAATTCTATAGGTTACATTATAAATTTAATTTATACATATAAACACCCGTAACATTCACATTATAGTAAATAGTCACCAGAAGCCCACCAAGACGTCTTAAAGAAGCATTGTTTCCAGCGTGGGAAAGTGACAGCGCTACACGACCTATATAGCTGTCATTTTTCCACCCTGGAAATAATACTGCCTTAAGACATAATGATACGGGGGCTGATAATTTAGTCGTTAAATATTAACGGTTACTATGAAATAGCTTAGGGTACAAATTACGTATTAATTTTGTTTGAAAGAAGTTTAACTTTAAACCTAAATTATGGACTGCGTCACTGTAACAATTTTCTTTCGATAGAAATTTTAGATAGGTACAGTTTATAAATTTTTAAATAGGGCATCGGACTGTTATTATTTTTGATAAATTATAAACCAATAAATAAAATAAGATTATATATTTTGTCGCATTTAAAAATCTATTGGTTCCATAAATTATCTACCTACTAGCTGAGCCGGGCGTGGACCAACTGCCTGACTATCATCAAATCCATTCTATGGTTTTCGCGTGAAAGAGCAACAAACATACATGCCTAAATACATGCATCTACATTAACTTTTAAAAAAATACAGTAATGAGTATTTATTATGATCTTATTTTGTTTAGGTGGTTTAATATCTCAGGATAAGATTAGCTAGTGATTTTTAATTTGGCAAGTAGCATCAACGGCCCATTAGCTCAGTTGGTTAGAGCGTCGTGCTAATAACGCGAAGGTCGCGGGTTCGATCCCCTCATGGGCCAAATTTTTTATATTTTTTATTCGGGTCATTTTGTTTTCTATTTTTACCCGACTATGTCAGAAAGAGGATAGTGTTTTTTGTCCATTTCTTTTGCACGCCCTGCTGCCAAATGCGCTGCACGGATTTTGACATATAGTAGGCATGGACGTATAAAAAAAGACGGACGCCGTATTACGAACTAACAACGTGAAGCCACCATAGTAAGCTAGCGATCGTGTAAAGACAATAAACACGCACACACTCTCACCATAGTAAGCTAGTCGGCCGCCATTACGTCGTGAACTACCGACTGATTAACTGCGTCACTGTTTCACAAAAAATATTTAAAATGCCGTCTTGCGCGGTTAAATGGTGTCGCAACAGTACAATTTTAAATAACAAATCACAAGGGATTACATTCCACAGGGAAGCAAGTTATTTCTTTTATGTTTTAATGACAAAATTATTACGGCAAAATTTATAGAAAAAAATACAGCCGCCATTGTCATCAACACAGCTGTTGCCATGGCAACATGGCACACACACATGGATGTTTCGCCGCCATTACTAGGCTTCACTCAATGTTTAGGCGATATACCGTCCGTCTTTTTTTATACGTCCATGATAGTAGGTATATATGAATCTCTAGCCAGACTATATATTATTATAATAGACAGACGCAAAAATTTCACCATAAAATTGCTCCGTTGCGACATGAAGTCTTTCATGATTCAAACAAGCAAAATAACACCTTTTCATTTATAATATTAACAAGTAAGGATAAATGTACAAAAATACTCACAGCAATCAGCACATTACTCTGATCAAAGTAATCAGCCACGGGCATCACATTCTTATAGAAGTTGTTCAGCTCCATTCTCGCTAGACTCAGGACCACGTGGCCGAGTCGAGCGCCATACTCGATCTGCCGCTCGAGGACACGCTGCCGCCAACTGACGAGGATCACGCCGCTGATCGTTTGAATCTGGAATACCGTGTTCTTTTGAATTGGCGGGAATGTTTTTTTTTTTGGTGGCGTGTGACGTTTTGTTGAAAAAAGCAGCTGGCCAGTAACACGCCGATTATAGTTTTCATTTTTTTTTGAAAACGTGTCAAACGTTGATAAAAATAAGTGGCCAGTTTTTATAAAGCTCAGTAGGACTACGTGACCAAGTCGAGCGCCGTACTCGATCTGCCGTTCAAGGACACGCTGTCGCCAGCTGACGAGGATCACGCCGCTGATCGTTTGAATCTGGAATACCGTGTTCTTTTAATTGGCGGGAATTTTTTTATTTTTTTTGGTGATATGTCAAACGTCTCGTGATTTTGTAAAATAAATTACAGCTGGCCAGTAATAGACGACATTTCGCTTTTCCTGAAAATCTAGAGGATTTCATGCGAAAATTAATTTTTCACACTATCTATCTGTCTCTATCTATGTAAACAAAAATAGACATCATTTTGCACAATGATGATTACCTTTAAGCGTGATTTTAACTTGTTTAAACTATTTTTAAACCAGAAATACGAATTTACCACAGGAATTTACCAACATTCCGATGAAATATATTTTAATTTAAAGTATAATTTGTATGAAATTACCTGAATGTCACACGGTTCTACACCACGACACGAAAGATTAGCTATCAAACATGACCATATAACATGCCATTTGTATTACCATAATCGAGATTTAATGGAAAATATATTGTTTTTATAATATGTATTAAGTATATGGTTTAATTTAAAATTCTTTCATACCTTTTTAGGAAGGTTTTATAGAACTCGTAGACGCAATTTTGATAAGTAATATGTTCGAGACATTTCGGAGATAGGATAGATTACCTAATTTTGGAAATTGATCATAATTATATGTGGTATATGTAATGCCTAATGAAGTGAAGACTTTAAAAGCAATTATGAACTCTATAAAATAAATTAGGAACCTATATGATAATAAAAATTAAACTAACTATCTATTGATAAAAAATAAATTCAACAACGTCATAGTTAAATAAAGAGTGAATCAACCACTTAGTAGAGCTACCATTTGTATAGTGGTGAAGGTAAACATACATTTTTACGGCCACTATAAAAATGCAAGTAATTTGTACACCTTACAATAGAACCCTCTAGACTTAATTACAGTTAACCGAAGGGAGTCATTTACTGTCAATTAGTCGTACTATAGCTGTAAAAGTAATCTCTATATTAGTACTAGCTTTTCACCCGCGGCTTCATTCGTGATGTCTAAAAGATAATTAATTATATACTAAAACCTTTCTCGAGAAATAGTCTAGTCTATCTATTAAAAAAACTGCATCATAATCCGTTGCGTAGTTTTAAAGATTGAAGCATACGCAGACAGCGAAAGCGACTTTCTCTTATACTATGTAGTGTCTAGCTTTCCTCCCGCCCTTCGCCTACGTTGTATAAAACCTAATAAATAATTAACTAAAACCACATCTAATACTTTCCTTAAGAACCACGCTATCCTTTGGTAAAACATAATTAATATAGGTGCAGTAGTTTTAGAGTTTATTGCAAACAGGCAGACGCCAGACGGTAACCTACCTATAGGTACCTATATGCGGTAGATTTTAGGGTGCTTTTAAGATTTTTAAGCTTTTTTATCTTCAGAATTTTTGAAGTGAAACTTTTTTATCGGGGTTGGACAAAAATTTAGTGTAACATTTTTGCGTTACGCCCATAGAGTTACGCCGTACGCGTGACATTTTTAAGGTCATAAAGAAGTTTCACTTCTTACGTGTGTACTCTAGTACACGCATACCTTTTTTTTGTACTATATTAAAGAACTACAGGCAACGAAGACGTAAACCTTACAGGTATCAAAGTACATAATCTATAATATCTAAACACACAGAGAGTTTTAGAACGTATTTTATGACAATGAACGTATTTTGTATCATGTTTGTAGTTTTTCATATTACAATGCATATTTTGAAATGTGTCATCATGATACGTGGAATGGAACGTCAAGGTTGCATTTGAACATCATTTGAATTTTGAACTACCGCGTTCGTATAATTATTATGAAATGGTATCTTTTATAGCATAGTATTTGTGTACTACAAATAAATAATTTTGTTTTATTTTCCTTTTTACATCTGAATTTAATCTTTGAATGAATTTCGTTTTTATACCTTGGGAAAGGACTGTCCCTGTATGAGTATGGTTTTAAATACATAGAAAACTTATGGTTCAATTTATTTAGCTTAAGCATTCAAACAAATGCGTAAATAGAAAACAATCAATTTTGTTAGGTACTAAAGCAGTGCCGTCTTTAAGGCAGGGCCCGCAGGGCCCTGGCCCGAGGCCCCGAGGTAGGCAGGGGCCCCACAATTCTGAAAATTTTCGATATACAACAACAAATTTTATAACATAATAAGAAAAATATCAAATCACACACTTGGTAAAATAGAAACAAGATTTAGAAAATTTGTTTAAAAATTTATTTTTGCACTAAAATAACAGTAATTATATACAGCTTAAAAAACTTTTAAGTATTGTTCTTTGTATAGATTATAATATATGGTTTTCATTCAATTTTATTTAAATTAGAATTGGTAGGGTATTAGTTTTTTAGATTCAAAAAATTTATTTATTGAACTCTCATATGTGGGGTGTTAAGAGACGGGGTTACGATTTAGCCTATTGCGTTATTGTAAACTGAAAAATGATAAAGTTAAAATTTAAGGATTTTCCATCCCTTACATAGGCCCCAGCCAGTACCTTGGCCCATAGCCTCGTTGATCCTAAAGACGGCACTGTACTAAAGTGCAAAAGCCCTTTGGACAGGAAGTTAAAGTTGAGCTTTCAGCTCAACTTTTAATGTAAATAAAGCCAAAAATTAACAATCCTTGTTAAAATATTATATTGTTAATACACCACAAATTAACGAGTATTCCCATTAACAATTCATAGAAACAATTAGACAAAAAATGCCATCACATAGCATTAGTACCAGCTGTCTGCCCTTGACACACTGAGTTCCGATTTTTGGAGTCCAATCGATTGACGGAATAAGGACTAATGTGTTCAAAATTGATATGTTTATACGTTTTAAAAATTTGGTTTTATTTATTGCCTATTATGTAATAGAAAATATGTTTTAAACTGGTTTATTAACTCGTTTAAATTGGCTGGATTGAAAGGAATGAGAGGTAGGTAAGTTTAGAAGAAAAAGTTCTTTTATATTTCTTCGGTCTACCTATACATGTAATAAACCTGTGCCAAATATGATGAGTTGTTTAGGCTTGATTGACGCGAATTTCGGTTGTTTTTCATAGCCAGAATCCTTACGAAGGATATCAGGAATACTTACAGTTACTAAAATATGATTAATAATTGACGATACTATAATCCTGTGAACTTTCAATGTGCAAAAGATAATTCGTTTTGGACAGAGGAAAATCAAGATTCATTTAGCTAAATTATTTCACACTAGTTTACCACCGCGGCTTCGCCCGCTTTGTCTAAAACCTAATAAATTATATACTAAAACCTTCCTCTTGAATCACTCTATCTATTAAAAAAACAGCATCAAAATCCGTTGTGTAGTTTTAAAGATTTATGCATACAAAGGGACATAGGGACATATGATTGTACATGTAGTGATTTTATGAAACCCGGTATTAACGGATAAGGTAGTTCTTACCTTATCCGAATATTCAGCGACATCCCTCATAGAGCGAGGGTACCCCGACACGAGGTACGTCTTGGCCGTGGGCGCCATTTTCATTTCCAACATCAGAACCTCTGTTACCGTCTTGCTGGACAGCGTGCCGAAGTCTTGCATATCTAGTTTTAAAGAAACGATGTAATAGTCAGTTTATATGAGGTAAAATATTATATAATATATATATATATAGATAATCATAGAAGAGTTGATAGTTCATACGAAAAATGAACAATAATTTTTTTTTATAAAATATTGGTAAAATTGCTGTCACAATTATATATTTTTCATCAATAAAAACTACCCAACAAACCCAGAACAAACATAATTTCCTACCTATCAAAACCTGTACGGTAAAACCGTACAACTATTATTAGCTGGGCAATTTGAGCCAATCATTTCCCCTTATAAATTGACTTACATAAGCAATATTCACGCATTTTCCTGACCCTTAGCCCAGAGGTCAACGATTTCCTTACCCTAATCACTTTACAAGTCTTAAGTCCCCACGAAAAGTAGAGAATAATAATATCAATAGAGCAATCGATATTATTTCTCGAAATACAACAATACTAGAACACGTGATTCATAAAGCACCTTGGCTTACACTTGGCCGCTCCCACGGTACCTTAGAATATCTATTTACAATTAGACCTTCGTATGGTGTCAGGGACATAAGGACTTTCGACTGAAACTTATAGCGAAACAATTGGAGTATTCGAGAAGTTTCCTTTTTCAAGCAGTCTACAAAAAATAGTGACCAAATTTGGTTCAGGCTTTACTGTCCACACAGGGATTATTTTAGGATATTTAAATTGTGCAAAAGAAAATAAACAGTATGATCTTGAAGTAGAATTCGTTTTAGCTTAACCAAAGCTTAACAGTTGTTACGCCTTAGACCTAATGAAATCAAACCTTCTATCTGTTTTCAGCATGTAGTTGCGCATCCTTCATTAACTAAATATTATGTATGCGATACGTTATTATACAGCTGCTATTTTCCATACATACTTAATATTATAAATGCCAGGTTGTCTACTACACCACTGTGTTTAATCCGTAGGGCGGAAAATTTAATGACATTTTGGGTTAAAAACGAATTGTAGATCGGAATTAAACTGTTTAAAAAACCTACCCCTAACAAGGCCCGAGGGTCGAGGACCGAGGTGCAATAAATAATGACGCAATTATGATTTTACAGTGGTAATAACTGTAATAAGGATCTTAATTAAAGTAGTCATAAATAGTGTTTAAGAATTCGATTGAAACTTGTAAGTAGTGTAGCAAATTGTACAAAACATAAAAAATGTGTACGTGTACTAGTGTACACACGTAAGAAGTGAAACTTCTTTATGACCTTATTTTTCAAAAAATAATTTACTTTAAGCAACTTTACAGAAATACGTCGAATCACGCGTGGTAGGGATAATAAAAAGATGGCGCGTAACGGGAAAATGTCACGCGTAACGAAAAAATGTTACACTAAATTTTTTTCCAACCCCGATAAAGAAGTATCACTTCAAAAATGCAGCAAACATAAAAACAATAACTGCTATATTATAAGCATATACCATTAAACCAATAAATCCGCAAACTAGGAAAATGTTCGTCCCAGGTTTAAATACACTTAAGGTAACGGCACCAGTGGTGGACAAGCATCCAGTAATGGACAAAATAAATATAAAATTTAAATATTAAGACCAAAATTAACGTTATATAATTTGGCAATACTTAAAATAAAAGTTTGGTTCATAAGCTATCAAAATACGACACTTCATCTTATTCGGCCAAAACGTTTGAAGATGGCAGAACGTTATGTTTAGTTGCTGCGAAACTTTTCGAAGAAATCCGTTTTTACTAAGGAAATCCTTAAGGAAGTGAGGACACAATTTTGGTTATAAGAATTTTTGTATAAATGTTAGCAAAATTTGATATTACTTTTATTTATAGTAGTTAATTGTACGAAATATTACACGATTTAGTATCATGATAGGTTATGTTGTTTAAATAAAATTCTTCAGTGTCCATAACTGGATTTAATTCTATGGATATATCCATTTATGGACATATGTCGAAAATAAACTTTTTTTAAAGGTATTAATTACATGCGCTTTTCTGTATTGTCTTTTCATTCTGATTAATAATATACCTATCACGACCATTTCAAACAAAGGGTTCCAATATTGTACAACAATTGTCCATGACTGGATTTGCTTTAGTTCCTATAATGGACATTGACATTTTTTGTTAAAATTACACTAATGGGTCCAACAACATAATATCTATCTACCCATGAAGAATATATTTTAGAACAATGGGTCATTATGTGCTGTGCGACTCGTTCTCGGCTTCATTCTGTATTACTGCGTAGAGAAGTCGCATACTTATGCGTATTGTAACGCATCTATCATAGAGAGTTCTCCGATGAACTGTTTGGATCGCTGTCTGCTGTTAAATTCCACCACCATATAGCACACACGCTTAAATTTCATCCACACCATCTTGACAACAGTTTAAAAAAAGCTTTTTGCCTCATGCTACAATTTGGAATCCATATCGATGGACCGATCAGATTAAGGCTGTTGGCGGATTCAGATTGGCGATTCACTTCACGAGTGTAGCGGAATGCCCGGAAACAGAGAGATATGGCGGAATATCGTGAAGCGGGTAACATCTACCCCCCCAAACCTCATGTTGACCACGTTCGCTCTGACGAGAGTGATATGACGAAGAAGAAGAAGTCCCAAAATGGATGGAATGGCAGTACTTTTTTTAGTTATATTTTTCATCCCTGACTTATTGAGAAAAAAAACCCATATTGGTGTTTCTTAACGGACATAACACGTATTTAACGATGCATTTGTCCAATTTTTGCCTAGAAAATGGAAATTAAGACTGTTTTATTTAATATGAATATTATAACTATGCAAAATAATTAATAAGTACTATTTTTTATAAATACATCCCCGATTTATTATATTCCAATCATAATTTTCAAGATTCTATTGATAGTTATAAGTCTTCTCCAAGTGTAAATAACTGGAGAAAAAACATTAGGTACAGTCCATAAATGGGTGTTCATAACTGGATGTTGTCCAAAACTGGGTGTCCATCATTAGATTTTCACTGTCCATCACTGGTGCAAAAAAGTGGTTTTTTAATTTATAAATAACTTCATTATTTATGCATTGTAATCTTTTTTCTAACATTGGTTACGTTAAACTAACATTGAACTAAAGGTATAACTTAACAATATCCAATAAAGTTAAAAAACCTACGAGAAATTTGCAAAAAACTTCAATTTTTTCCTTAATCTGTACAAGACTGGTGCCGTTACGTTACAAAAAATATTTAATAGTAATTTATTTGCCATAAAAAATGCTATAGCATTAGCTTATCGCTTACATTCAAAGTAATTTCTAATTACGATCAAATGAAACCAAAAATAATTTTTAAATAGAAAAAATCTCACCATTCCCAATAGCATACTGCTGCAGCAGATCAGTCATGTTGATGTGCACCAACCCGCGCCGCTCTTGCATGAAATTGTCGCAATGTGTCACCTTGCCGCTGCCCGGACCTCCTAAAACAATGTGGTACTAGGGAATTTCTACCCGCATTTATGTTACTTTTATAGGGTTAGTGGTGGCTTTGCTTTCGGGCAAAAAAAACTTTTAAAGTGAAACTTCTTTAGGCGCGTTGAGAGTAAAATTTCAAAGTCGCCTTATGGCAATACCATCACGTCATGGAATAATGCGACGATTTTGGTATCTTTGAATCTTACCCAAGAAGTTTCACTTCTAACACGATACCCTTTTTATGATAATTCAAATAAATAATCTTAAAACTACGTCAGGATTATTAATTGGAATATCGTCTTGCTATTGGTGTACTTATTTATTCGAGATAAAATACTATGTTAGTTACTTCCTTATTAGTGAAATAAATATTATAATCGGTCCAGTTTGGAGCCTATTTAAAACAAACAAAAAATCTTTCGTCTTAATAATATTAGTGTAGGTTATTATTATCTCGATAAAATGATAGCATATTTATGTACATACTAGCTGCTCCGCGCGGTTTCAACCCCGTGGCTCCACCCCTGTTGGTCGTAGCGTGATGATATATAGCCTATAACCTTCCTCGATAAATGGGCTATCTAACACCGAAAGAATTTTTCAAATCGGACCCGAGATTAGCGGGTTCAAACAAACAAACTCTTGAGCTTTACAATATTATTATAGATTATAAAATTTACTTATTTTTCGGTTCAGTCGTAGACTTTGCCTAACAAGATAACGTATGAAATGTCCAGTTATATTTACTTAAGTACCTAAATAATCAGATCAACACATTGATAAAGAAATTTTTGTACTTTAATATTTTTTAAAGATTTAGTACTTACCACCTTTGTAAGTCGATTAAATATAAAAAAAATATATTTCATATCTTATATTATCTATAAAATTGAATGTAAGATTCAGATCAATATTTCACACATACGATGAAACGACGCGGACGAAACCAAACTTATTTTTGTAGGTATCAATTTAACGAACATTTTCTTCAGTAAACTAAATAGGTACGTATTTGTGTCTGTATTACAATACTATAAATTGTTATATAAAAACCCATGGTCAAAGACATATCTAGGTACTTTACTATTGAACAGTTAACTTTATTATTTTAACGATACCGAAGTTATAAATACTTTTCACATAAGGCTATTCTGTAAGTTCTGGCTTTTCCTCAAGGCTCAAACTTACAAATTACAATGTTTACGCGATGATTGAAAAAGAAAAAATATATAGTTACCTACATTTTAATGCTCTAAGATACATATAAGCTCTATATTATCACGCGGTAAAAATTAAGTAGGTAGGTAGGTACTTAGTATTGTGTCACATTGTAAGTAGAGGTAAAATTAATTTTAAAATTGGTTGAGTAGTTTTTATTTAAATTGTTATAATGTTAAAAAAAAAACGGTTTGGACAATTATTAATGGTGAATTGGGCAAAAGCCAATCGAATGATAGTACCATAAAACTTGTCAATTCTGGTAGGGTCATTGACAAAAGTGCTGATGTTGCGCTTGCTTTTGAAGATTTCTTTAGTAATATCCCTGCTAGTATAACTAAGAATTTAAATTCGTCTTCAGCGCTTGCAGAGTCTTTATTGAGGGATCATGTTGCTGAGTGTAACAAATTATTTGAATTGCGACACGTGACTGCTGATGAAATTGTTAAAACTTTTAAAACATTAAATTTAAAAAAAACATGTGATCTCTGGGGTATGTCTGTAAATTTAGTAAATAATATCATAGAAAACATTGCCAATCAACTGGCGTTTATATTTAATCAGTGTTGTGACTGTGGTATATTCCCTGATTTACTAAAATTTAGCAAAGTTATTCCTTTATTTAAAAGTGGTGACCAAGAAGACAGTAATAACTATAGGCCAATTTCCATATTACCAACTTTGAGCAAAGTCTTCGAGAAACTAATTTTAAACCAATTAAGTAGTCATATTGCATCAAATGGTTTACTGCACGCCAAACAGTATGGTTTCACAAAGGGGCGCTCTACCACTGATGCCGGAGTAGCTCTTTTGTCACATATATACAAAGCATGGGAAAATTCAAAGAATGCTTTGGGGATATTCTGTGACCTTTCTAAGGCTTTTGACTGTGTAGAACATTCCACTCTATTACGGAAACTAAATTTTTATGGTATCAAAGGTTTAGCTCAGGATCTCATAGCTTCATATCTTCAGAACAGGGTACAAACCGTTGTCGTTAATGGAGAGAAATCTCGCGGTGCGCCGATTAACATAGGTGTTCCGCAGGGATCTATCTTAGGACCGTTTTTGTTCTTAGTGTATATTAATGACCTACCTTATTATTTGGAGGATATGTGTGAAATAGTACTGTTTGCAGATGACACCTCATTAATTTTTAATGTGGATAGACATGACACAAATGTTGACGAAGTAAACTCTGCTCTTTTACGCATATCCAATTGGTTTAATACTAATAATTTACTATTAAATACAAAAAAAAACAAATTGTGTAGAATTTATCCTCCCAAATGTAAAAAAGGTGAAAAGGAATATTATTTTAAACGGGGAGGTATTATACCCTGTGGAATCGACTGTTTTTCTTGGTTTGACATTAGATGAGAAGCTTCAATGGGGGGCCCATGTTACCACCACCGCTGCTAAGCTCAGCTCAGCTGCATATGCAGTTAGAAGAATAAGGCATCTCACCGATGAAGAAACGGCTAGATTGGTTTACTTTAGCTACTTTCATAGCATAATGTCCTATGGAATTCTGCTATGGGGCAGGGCTGCAGATATAGAAACTATATTTATATTACAGAAAAGAGCCATACGCTCTATATATAATTTGCGTGCTCGAGACTCACTAAGAGATCTCTTTAAGAATACTGGTATCCTTACTGTACCGTCGCAGTATATATTTAATAATATTTTATATGTACACAATAACGCTTACTTACACACAAAAGTCGGAGATAGACATTGTTATGACACAAGAAACAGAAATAAAATTGAAATGCCATTTTTCCGGCTAGCTAAAGTTAAAAATTCATTTATGGGTCAAGGTATACGCTTTTACAACAGAATTCCTCATAATATTAAAGAGTTTAGTTGTTCTAAATTTAAAACTTATATAAAAAATGTACTAGTTCAGAGAGCCTATTACAGTATTAAGGAATATATGGACGATAAAAACCCATGGAGGGTTGTCGCGTAAAAACCACAGGACAGTTCTTTGGCATATTATGTTAATATAATTATTATGATGTTACATATGTAATTTGTAAAATTGTAAAACTGATATGATTAAAAAGAGCAACTATGGAGTTTCTTGCCGATTCTTCTCCGTAGATACTGCTTTCCGAATCGGTGGTAAATGTTAAAAATATGTACCTAATGACGTTTCAAAAGTGCTTCTAGAAGAAGTCTAATTGAATAAATAAATGTTTGAGTTTGAGTTTGAGTTTGAGTTCCTATTCTTGCACTTACAAAACGTTTGTTTCGCCCAAATAATTATTGTAATAAAAATCAATTGCCAATTTAAATAAATTCTGATTTCTGCCAAAGGTTACTCTTATCATACTACCTATCTACCTACCTAAAGGAACTTTTAAAATCAGTCGAGCAGTTTGTAAGTTAATCGTTACACAACAGGCAAGCTTTTATAACTATAAAAACAGTAGGTACCTACTTATGTGGATTGCTGAAAAAATTTATTGTTACTGCTATCAACACATTATAATTAATAATAAAATATATCCTCTTTTATCGAAACAGAATCTACCTACCCAATATCTTAACTAATATTATAAAGAGAAATAATTTTTGAAGTGAAATTTCTTTAGGATCGTTGCGAGAAAAATTTCAAGGTCGCGTCATGGCAATATCGTGCCGTCATGGAGTCAGGCTAGACAACCCGGGTTAATCCGGTTCAATTGGCTTGAATATTAGGTCAATTTCTAATATGCAAAACACATAAAAATGTTCCAATAACAATTACAGCATAGTAAAGTCACTTTATATCTTTACTTCGGCAAAATATCCAGAAAATAAAAGAAACAATTTTTTTTTAACAATTTAAATAACAAGTCCCTACCTAAAAGTGGGAAAAAACCACAACACAGGTGTGGTTTAGTACTTTCCACGTTACCTTATTTGTAATACATATAATATTCTTAATGAATATTGAAAATATTTTCTACAGACTCGACTTCAACGCCATATTCTTTGCATTTAAATAACGCGCCAATTACAGAGTAATCTAGCTCCACGGTTGCCTGAGTAAAATAAACAATATTGCATGTAAAAATAATAACTTTTAAGGAATAGAATTTTATATCTTTGAATTAATATTATAAATCGTTACATCCGCAGTGTGTATTGAAAAACATATTCTCTAAGAACTATAGCTGTAAAGTGAAATAAGAAGTTTTTAAGACGCGTTCAGGAAACCAATGAGGAGTCCAAAATCAATGTATTCCAAGAAAATGATTTAGTTCCTAATTATTGTATTTAAATACAAGTACGTGCAGTATCTTGTTCTTATTCATTAAATTATACAATAATTGCTTATTGTGACAAGAAATATGTATAGGTCATGTGGTTCTCATTTTCCACTTGTCAGTTGTCACTGTCACTCGTTACTTTGATACGTAGACAGAGAATCAATGAATAAGGAATCACAGGATTCCTTAGTCATTGCAGAGAATCCTTTGTTAAGAGGATATGACACGTAGTATTTGTAATTTGTATTCTCTTTGGATATGACGCCAGCTGACCAAGCTGACGTCATATCGAACGTCAAATGACAATCGATAGGCTGACGTTAATTGTTATTACTATATTATATACTTGCTCTGTTTTTGTTATTTGTTAAAATGTTTTGGTGACGAGTGCAAGGACAAATTTAATCTTCAAAAAATTCCTATTGGCTATTTCGACTACGTGATCACATGATATACTGTTTACAGTATACATTCTCACAGAGGCCTTCATTCGCTTTTGTGGGTTAGGAGTGTTAAGACAGTGTTTTGTTTTGCCTCTAGCTATATACCTATTAGGTACCTTTCCAAATTATTAAATATGGATTTCACCGATAAAGTAGTGCTTATAACTGGCGCTAGCTCGGGTCTCGGGGCCGCAACAGCTATCCACTTGTCGAAACATTCAGCGAAATTAGTGCTAGTGGGCCGCAAAGAAAATCATTTGAAGAAAATCGCGTTATATTGCGAAAAGGCTAAAGGAATAAAACCACTCGCGATTACCGCTGATGTTACTGTGGATGAAGATTTGGAAAGAATTATTAATGAAACTATAGAAAATTTCGGAAAACTAGATGTGTTGGTTAACAACGCCGGCGTAACAGCAATGGGTGGGATTAAAAAGTCGGATATGGCCAGTTATGACAAAATAATGTCCGTAAATACGAGGGCCGTTTTTCATCTAACGATGCTAGCTACTCCCCATCTGGTGCAGAGTAAGGGATGCATTGTTAACGTGTCCAGCATCACAAGCACGAGACCTAATACTATCTCCTTAGCGTACAATATGTCAAAAGCAGCTTTGGATCAATTTACTAAATGCGTCGCTTTAGAGTTGGCGCCGGACGGAGTGCGAGTCAATGCCGTCAATCCTGGCTTCGTAAAAACCAACATAATAAAAGATATCGGCTTAACAGAAGACCAAATAGATATGTACGCAAAAAATGTAGCATCAGGAACACCACTCAAGAAGTTAGTGGAAGCGAGTGAGGTTGCCTCTTTAATAGCTTATCTTGCTAGCGATGCTGCAAAAAGCATCACAGGTTGTTGTTATCCCATAGATGGTGGTAAATTATTGGTTTAAGATGTTTCCTATGTTATGAAATTATATTTTCTCAGCCAGTATTCTGTATCACTAATAGGTATACTAACGCTACAATACGCGACTCACGAAATTATGTAAATGTCATAGGTAGATATTATATTTTCTAGTCATAGATATTTACAAAAAATATTATTTTCATTAACTTTACCTATTTAAAGTGCATTTTATTTTTATACTTAACTACTAGGTATTAGTTAGATTCGAAATAATGATTAAACTTGTTGCAATTCTATTAAATTATATGAGAAAAGATATTACCGAGTATTTTATTTTCCTATATTACTTATAACCGTTCTCATTTTTCCGTTTTATTTAGGTACCTACCTAGTCCGATAGATTAGTTAAGTTCAAGTTATCTCATAAAAAAATACAAAAACAAATTTAAACTTACTCGTTTTACAACATCGTAACTACGTACCTATCGTTACATTACAAAAAAAAATAGTCATTGTTATGAATTATGATCAAGGATCGATACGAAGCAATTTTTCGAATCGATCATGCACAAGTTATAATTAGGTACTTAAATAAGTGATATTTAAAAGTTCCTGAATGTAACGTACGTGTAGACGTACTCATGCAATTACTATGGAACTGTTATACAATAAATTACGTTGAGTCCACTTTGATAACATCTTCTAAGTGGTCCAGACTTATGAGAACCCAACAAAAACGCTCGATCTAATTAATTAATACAAGTTCCTAATATGTCTATCTTAAGATACACATCAGCAATATAAAAGACTACTAAGAATGCTTTTATCCCAACAAAAAGTGATATTGATATTTGATATCTATTACATATTTTAGTCCATTGAATGAGTCCTTCCAAGTGGGGTCTAGAGTGCGTGAGTTAGTAACGTAAGATGTTTCTTCGGAAA